>CAJQZJ010032083.1:11302757-11312898 GCA_907164525.1 Lophiomys imhausi
CCGGCCCTTTTCGGAAGACTGTTTTCAAGGGACCTGAATAAACTGCTTGAGAAGAGTTTTGTGAGTTGCGTCATTCCTTGCTGGACAAGGGGGGACGCGACAAGAAACAGGACCGAAAGGCTGAAGACTGATGCTGGAATGTATGGAGAGAAAATGGGAACTGTCCAGGTAGTCACTGGTTTGTCATTTCTTAGTATTGGAAGCTGCAGGCCCTGCACTTCCTATACAATCAGATATATTTATCCTTCTCAGCTCTCTGAGGTGGTTGAAGAATAGACAGCTTGAGTCTCATAGCTAAATTTTGAGTTGTTTAGGAATCAAGAGGGCGTTCTAGATCTAAGAAGATGGTTATAATAGTGATGCAAGTTAGTATGAAAACTAAGTCAGTTATAGAACTTTAAACTCATGGAGATGGTTAGAAGTTAGAAGGTTAAAGTCAGGGGCCAAATATGTATGAACTGGACATTGGGAAGGTATACCAGGCCATTTAACTCTCATAAATGTGGCATATTTAATTCTGCTGTTTTGTATAGAATTTACTGTTATAAGAGAAAGAATCATTTGTTGGAATGAAAAGAGAAGCTGTTGGGGGGGGGGAAGAGGGTGGAAGGGTGGGACAAGAAGGGGGAATAGGGAAGGGTTTGCGACTGAGATGTAACTTGAAAAAAAAATAAAGTACTTATTAAAAAAAAAAGAGATTGCATGAATCTCAGAAGAGACTTTGAACTTTGGCCTTTGAACATTATTGAGACTGTAGTAGATTATGGGGACTTTTGAAGGTGAACTAAATTAATTTTGCATTATGTTATAGCTATGAGCCTATGGGCACCAGGGATTGGAATGTGGTGGTTTGAATAGGAATGTCCCCCATAGATTCATGTGTTTGAATGCTTGGCCATTCACAGCAATGGGAACCCTAACTAAGACAGGGTGATGGTAGCTCTAGGTGCTGATTTCTAGGAGATCAGAAAGGGATGGTTGTTGGAGTGGTGTTTTTGTGCACTCCATAAAGGTTCTCTTTGTATATTCAAATGCTGACTTCTGTACCAGCAGAGAAGTGAGTACAGATCCACTTTGGCCAACTGGTTTACCTCTTGGATTTGGTAGCTGAGAGTTCTACAGTTTGATCTGCAGGCAGAAGGAGGAGACTGTATTTTCACACTGGGCAGTGTGAAGTGTTTTTTATACATCCTTCTTCAACATTTTCTGATTGGTTGAATAAAGAGCTGAACTGTCAATTGCAAAGGCAGGAAAGAATTGGCAGGACTTCCTGGGAGATAGGAACTCAGGGAAAGAAAGAGGTGTGAAAATACTCGACTACCAGACATGGAGGAAATTGGATGTATGACACTGAGGATAGGTAAAGAACCACGTGGCAGAACATAGATTAAACAAAGGTTATAAGTGCAGGTTGGAAGCAACAGTAAGCTAAGGCCTGAAGCAATTATAAATAAATATGCCTCTGTGTCATAATTCAGAGCTGGGGGAGGACATAGAAAGTCCATACTGTTTTAGATGGCCTATGGGATTCACAGGACAGGGAGGGAGGGAGGGAGGTTGCAACTGGGACATGCCTGAGGTAGTGGATCTACTGGGAGAACAGAGAGAGTGGAGAAGGTCTGTGGGCAGTCTACATGGTCTTCTGGTAGGTGTAGCCTGTGATTGAGCAGAGAGTGTCTGCCTGAATTGGGGGATGGAAAACAGCTGATTTGGGGAGGGAGACCAGAATGGGATGAACTGTGGGGTCCACAGGGGCATGAGATGGGGTGAGGGGTCTGCAGCTGGTGGTCTGTTGTGGCGCTAGGGACAATCCTGAGGGATTGGGTAGTTTTGGATTTTTTACATTTTTATTTTTATTTTATATGTAGGTATTTTGTCTGCTGTCTGTCTGTCTATGCATAATATGCATGCCATGGCTGTGGAGTCCAGAAAAGGGTGTAGGATCTCCTGGGATTGGAGTTACAGATGATTGTGAGTCGATATCTGTGTGCTGGGAGCCAAACCAGGGTCCTCTGGAAGAGTAGCCATGCTCTTAACCATAGAGCCAAGCCTTCAGCCTTGAGTGTTTGTCATCAAATGCCTATTTCTCTGTTAGTTAGCAGGACAACTTTGCTGGGTACAGTAATCTTGACTGGCAGGTGTGTTATTCTGTATTGTCCTTGACTTAGGACTTATGCTGAGCTGTGTGATGTGGTCCTCTTTAAGAGGATGCTCACTCCTCTCTAAGAGCTCTTCAGATTGTTTACACTCTAATGTCTTGCCTCTACTGTGTCCCAGACAGATTCTTCTCCTCAACCCTGAGAATGTGGCAGCACCTGCTGTACCCTGTAGCCATCACTGCCAGAGATGAGCCTCTTGACACCTTAGCGTGTCTGCTTCTAGCTCTCATCACTTCCTCCTGCATCTGGCTCCTTCTCTGTGGCTGTGCCAAGCTGATTCCAGGCCATGTGACCTGTGATTGTCTCTTGTCCTCTGGCCCTTCGAATGACTTTGTCTTAAGCAATAGGTTCCTTCTCAGGATGGTGCTGTCTTAGTTAGGTTTTCATTGCCATGAAGAGACACCATGACCTAGGCAACTCTCATAAAGGCAAACGTTCAATTGGGGCTGGCTAACAAGTTTCAGAGGTTTAGTACACTATCATCATGGTGGGAAGCACAGCGGAGTGCAGGCAGACACACTGCTGAAGAGGTAGCTGAGAGTCATACAACTTGATCTGCAGGAAGCAGGAGGACTGTATTTTCACACTGGACAGAGCTTGAATATATATGAGACCTAAAGCCCGCCTCCTCAGTGACACACTTCCTCCAACAAGGCTACACCTCCTAATGGTGTCACTCCCCATGGGCCAAGCATTCAAACACATGAGTCTCTGAGGACCAAACCTATTCAAGCCACCACACACCCCAAACACAGATGCCTAGATGCTAAAACACTGCAAGTAAGGAGATATACATGCGCCCAAAGCATTGCCTGGCACAGAGAAGTGACAGTGGAGGCTCTGTTGAGCACATTGCTGACCTGTCACACTGGATGACATTGTCTCACCTATACCCTTGCACGTGTTCCAGGCTCGGGACAACCACAGGCTTGTTCTGAGTATAGGGCACAAGCCTATTTTTACCATGGCCACCTGGTTTACCTCTAGGTGACGCATCTGGCTCCTCTCCCACAACTAAGGTGCTGTTCTGGTGCTCTGTGTGACTTGGTTTTTCACTGTGTTGTCTTTTCTATTTTAAGCTGTCCTATCCCAGCTTCATGATTTCTTTCTTCTTTCCAGTGTGTGTGTGTGTGTGTGTGTGTGTGTGTGTGTGTGTGTGTGTGTGTTGCATGCTGTGTGTTTCTATTTACATATGTGTAGGTTCACATGTATGTACGTGTGTGGTGTGTGTATTCGTCTGTGTATACTTGAGTTTATGTATGTGCACCATGTGCATGCATGCAGTACCCATAGAGACCAAAAAGGGGATGAGATCCCCAGGACCTGAAGTTCCAAATGGTTGCGAACTGCCATGTGGATACTGGCAACTGAACCCAGTTCTCTAGAAGAGCAGCTAGTGCTCTTAACTGCTGGTGCATCTCTCCAGGCCCAGAGCTGACAATTTTTAATGGTGACAATACACAGAGGCTTCCTTCAACCTTGACCTTGTTGAAGCTGGTGATAGTTGAGCAAGATGGACTTGCCTGCAGTTCCTGAGCTGCAGATGTGCTCAACAGAGCTTCCGCTGTCACTTCTCTGTGCCAGGAAATGCTTTGGCCACGGTCACTCTACCTGCTAGCTCAAGGAATCTGTGCACTCTATACTAGGAGTGTATGGGGACTTGACTGCCAGTCTGCTTCAGCCTGAGTCTGTCTGCATCACTGTATGTCCTCATGGTGAGGGACATACACAGATGACTGGACCCCGACCTGTTCTGCTGGGCCTTAGGAATGCCAGGGTACCAGAGCTGGGCCTAGTCAGTGTGTCTTCTCTGTAGAACTATCTAGAGTGAATATGGCTCTGTGGTTGGGTATTCCTTGAGTCATTAGACAGCTCTGAATTTGGCTTGTATCACCTGCAGTGCTGTGAAGGGAAAAACTCCATAAATTTCACTTCTCATCCTGAAAGGGATGATTGACAACTCTGCCTCTGACTGTGATGACCTTCGATGGACGAAGTCAGTCTGTACAGGGCCTGCCCTGTGGGAGCAGTCAATGCATGACTTATTCTGATTTCCTTTTCTTCATTCTTTCCTGTTTGGTCTTGAAGGGTCCAGGGACCCTGGTCTCAGGCCATAACTACAGCAGGCTGGTGCCTGCTGCCCCCTTTTCACTAACAGCAAGGACACAGAAAGGTGCACAGACCTGTCATAAGAGCCTCTGGAGACTACCATATGTTCACATTCAAAGAGGTGGATGTCAATAAAATACTGGCCCCTACGGAGAGACAGAGAACAAGAGTGAGAGTCTGACAGCCTCTTTCTCATCAAAGCTGAAGGGGAACAGAAATGGCAGGGAGGCTGACATAAAATTCTAGCCTTCCTAAGGTCTCCATTGAGGCATAGCTGGAGCCAGGTGCTCACAGAGATGGGTGCCAGCTCTCTCAGAATACTCCCTTCTCCGAGTCCTCCCAAATCCATATTGTTCTCATTCTGAGGCATGGAGAAGCTTCAAGAAGTCTGGATGGGGTCACTCCCACCCTAGGAGATGGAAAGGTTGTAGTGGTCTGCATGAGAATGCCCCATTGGGTCATACATTTGAATATTTAGTCCTCAGTTGGTGGATAGTTTAGGAAGGATTAGGAGATGTGGCCTTGCTGGAGGAGGTATGTCACTGGGATGAACTTTGAGGTTTCAAAAACTCATGTCATTCCTGTTATCCCTCTCCCCCTCCTAAGTTGTGGATCAGGATGTGAGCTCTCAGCTACTGATCCAGCACCATGCCTGCCTTCCTGAGGCCATGCTCTCCACCCTGATGCACATGGACTCTAACCCACTGGAACTGTAAGCCCCAATAAACTTTTTCCTTTGTAAGTTGCCTTGATCATGGTGTTTTGTCATAGCAACTGAAAAGTAGCTGAGGCAAAGGCTTCTTTTTCTCAGTCTAGCAATGGGCTGGATCTGTGCCTCTGTGAACCAACTCTCCCAAAACAATCTATGAAGGTCCATGAACGATCACTTCTCATTGATCATTCAGGGCCACAAGCCCACTCCCAGGCCCAAAGAGTGGCCTTAGTTCTGCCAGAGTGGGTATGTAGTCACCAGGAAGAAGCAAGAAGCAAAGTACGTGAGGAAGAGTTTATTTTGGCTCCTGGTTGGAGGGTGTATTCCATCGTGGAGGATACGGCATGGCAGCAGAAGTGTGAGGCTGTGCGCTCATATCCCTCAGATCCCAAAGCAGATGGGACAGGAAGAGGATAGTGTTAGAAGTTTCAAGGCCTGGACTGTGCCATGGATCCACTTCTGCCAGCGAGGTGCCACCTCTTCAAAGCTCCACAACCTTCCAAGACAATCGCACCAGCTGGGGACCAAGTGTTCAAACGTATGAGCCCATGGGGGGACACATCATATCTAAACCATAGTGGTTGGGGAGGGGGGCTTCCCAGGGGATAGTAGAGCCACTGCTGCCAGCAAACGGAGAGGGTGTGCACAGCAAACGGCCATTGAGTGGCCAGAGCCAAAGCCTAAGGCTGTTCTTTAAAACCAACCCCAGTAGCGGGCAGGGCAAATTATGGCACTGTGCACTCCAACTGCCAGGCTTGGGAAAGGGGAACCCAAACACTCAAGCTAAAGGAAAAATGGGGAGAAAGGGGCAGTGTGTAACCCGGGTCTTGGTGGACAGAGAGGAGTTCTCCAGACGATACCGGATACTGGTCTGCTGGGCAAAGAGCAAGCCCTCATTACTAACACCTAGACATCAGTCAGGTTTGGAATCCTGACTGTTTCCCTTCCTGGTCTCCTGGAGAAAGTGACTTTACTCCCCTGAGCCGCAGTGTGTTCTCAACAGAGCTGAGGGGAGAGGAGACAGAAAGAAACAGGAAGAGAGAAGAGAGGGACGAGGGACAAAGTTCCTGATCCGTTGCATTTCCACAGCTGTACAGTGAACACAACTCCACCCACGTGGTTTGTGGTGCGCCATCTAGTGCCATCTGAGAATTGTTGCAAAGTTAAAAGTTATGAGGGTGAAGGCTGACAGGTCCCAGAAGACTGGGACCAGGATTTCATAGAAGGTGCAGCTGGGTGGGACACCTGGCCTACCAGTTATGTGGCCCAGTACTGTCCCTACCTGCACATATGAGCCTACCTGCTCCTGCCTCTCTGGGATGGGTAGACTAGAGGGCCACAGAGATGCACTTGAAAGCCCCCAGAGAAAGGACAGTGATGTTGATTTCGGCTCTGGGGATCCCTGTGTGTTATCCTGAGTGGCTCAGAATGAGGGCTTTCTGGGCTTCTCCGAGTGACCTGGCTGGCTGGCATCCAGGAGGAGGACCCAAGGCCCTTCTCAGGCAAGACTGGGTTTTGAACCCTGAACTCAGCAGACTGCTGGGACCTCTGAGGACTTCTACCCCAGGGGCTGTGGTCAATGGAGAGCTTGGAAGCATGTGATGCTAGGAGGCCCTGGAGCAGAACTAGCAGTCTATTTTGGAGCTGGTCCTTGGAGGCAAGAGCTCCCCCCACCCCGTGCAGTACTCAATTAAAAAAAAAAAGAGTTTTATTTCACAACAAAGGCGAATATGGGGTTTGCTAGAGCGTAGTGGGTCCCTGCATCTTACAGCAGTCATACAGTGTGTGGGCAGTCAAGGGTCTCACCTCCACTGGGATGCACCATCTCCAGTTCTTGATCCTGCTTGGTGTTTCTTTTCACCTTCCCAAATCCTATATTAGGCACAAGAAATCCCAGGCTCAGAGAGGTCAAAGGACTAGTCCAGGATCCCACAGCTGCTCTCACCCGCAGAAGCCTCCTTACTAAGCAATTAACCCCGTATTCATCCTGACCCACTGGTTGTTGGCGATTCCAAGGTAGTCCCGGACTGTCTGATCCAAGGTTCCCACCATCGGTCTGGGCAATGTCCAGGAGGTCAAGGTCACTGCTGAGCCCCTCTGCGCCTCCGCTCTGAGAAGGGGGCCGAGCCTTACAAGGCGGCGCCGCCCCCGCTCCAGTCCCGCCCCGCCCCGCCAGCGCCTCCCGGGGCCCAGGCTCTGCACTGTGCTCGGAGGGGCGGACGCAGCCCGGAGCCGCACAGCCTGGCCTTCAGGAAGATGCGTGGCCAAGGCAGGGGGCACGCCCGCTGGCCTGTTCCTCTGCGCTCGCTGCTGCGCGCGTTAGGGCCCCAGGACACCACCACCCAAGGCTTGGCGCAAGGTAAGTGCGAAGGGTTCCTGGGGTCCTGGGCGCAGGCGGGGCTGGGAGACCTCCTGGACCCTCCCTGTACTGCCCTTGACTGCTGCAAACAGCCAGGATGCCCGCTGCGCCCCAACCACAGTGCATCCTGCTTCCTCCTGCAGCAGTTTTGAAGATCTGTCCCTAAACAAGGACAATGGGTACTGTGGGCAGGAGAACTGGCCTGTGATATGATCTCAGATTTGGAATCTCCCCTCTGATGGTATAAGTGCCCCAGTGCACCTGGCAGACACGTGACCTTGCCATGCCTCGAATTCCACCTCTGCAAAATGGGGGCGATTCATCTTTGAGCTGTGATAACAGGGGTAGAGCGCTAGCCATCCTGTAAGAGCTCCATGGAATGCTGGCCTTTCTCCAAAGCTGGCTCCCAGAGCCTCGCCCCCTGCAGGGGAGACACCTGGTCCTAGAACCCTGGAGCGAGTTCAGCTGCAGTTGAAAGACTGGCCTGAGTTTGGGGCGGGCAGGGTAGAGTGGGGGTGGCCCTTGAGGAAACCAAAATGGTCAGAGTCCCACCTGGCCCAGGGAAGAGATGGAAAAGAACACAGGTCTCTGGCGACAAAACCAAGATTAAGCCAATCCTCAATGGCCTTGGCTCAGGAGTGGGTGGTGGGTGGTCTGTCCTGTAGTAGGAGGAGAGTCAGGCCAGGGCTCTCTAGTTGACTTTCCCCAGGGGACCCCCACGGGGACCTCACTCCAGGCCAGAGGGCCCAGTTATCTAGAACCTGTCAAGCAGCGCCTCAGGTGATCTGGGATCAGATTAGTGAGGACACTGATTTAGACCAGGAAGGGCAGTTCTGCCCTCACCTGGTGTGAGGGATTCAGAGTCTACAACATAGAAGCAGGTCCAGGTGCGTTGCTGATGCCACTCCCTACCCCCTGCAGTGAGCATGCCCAGCCCAGCATCCTCTCCTTTCCCTCATACCGAAAGATGGGTAGTTCACGATGCCAGGGTTGGGGAGTCACAAAGAAATGCTGAGAAGAAAAGTCAAGTACTCTGGGATGTTAGGGCTACTGGATGCTCCACAGGACCTCTACTTCTGGCCCAGCCTTTGGGCATCTTTGTTCAGTGAATGGAGAGCTGGGAGTTACAGTGGAGAGGACCAAGGACCAATGGACCCACTGCTAACTGCATTCCTCCTAAATACTGAGCATCAGCTACTGTGCCATGTGTAATGGGTCCTGGACTAGAGTTCAGGTTCCCTGACCTCCTCAGGGAGGGTACTTCCTGTGGTGTGACCTCTTTGTGGTGATTCCCTCTAGCCAGCAGAAGTCTTCTCCTTCCTTTCTGGCTGCAGAGTGGATGTTCCTGAGCCTAGAGGCGCCCTATCCCTGTTTTGCAGCATTTGGGCATCAAATGCTCAGGGCTATTGGGTTGGATTTGAGGAAAGGGCTTTTGTAGCCCTTCTGGAGTTCAGAGCTTTGGTGTGTGAGCTACCTGTCCGCTTATGCAACACCTCACCTGTTCCACATGTGCCTTTCAGTCGTCATGTTTTAAAAATAGTTCTGTGGCCTCCTCCCAGGCTTTGGCCCAGGCAGGGCTCAGCCACTGTTGACCCACTTTTGGCAAAGAGAGAGGGAGTGTGGAGTCAATGGGTCAGCAGACGTCAGTGGCCCCAAAGTACTGTAGGGGCAGATCCAGATGCTGGAGTGCTTCCAGGGATGGGAGAAAGCATCCCCAACAGAGGAATTGTGATGTGTGGTCCAGCCTGTGGGGAAGGAAGGAGGGTCCTGGAGACTAAGGAGCTCTGAGCAGGAAAGTGGAGAAAGTTGAGTTTGGCTTTAGGTTCTGTGATAAGTTTCCTGCATCTTGTAAGTGCAGTCCCAGGCTGGTGGTGGGGTTGAACTGAGGAGAGAGAGTGCACACCCCTGCTCGCATATAGCAGCAGCCTCTCCTGATGTCTTCAAGATTCTGGAAGGTGGGACACTCTGAAACATCTTCATGATAGGGTCTGAAGGGAACTGTTGACCGGATGGCCCCAAGTCTAGGATGCTCTGTACTTGTGTGCCCATGCCCCAGTGATTGGTGGTGGCCTTCATGGAGGGCTAGACAGCTTGGCAGGGCGAAGGGAGGGTGGGGGAGGAGTGTAAGGGAAAATGTAATCACAAGATGAAGGGGCCCTGCCAAGAAATCCTGGGGATGGGGCAGAGCTGGGTCTGCCGGTTGAGACTCCACAGATGGGGCTGGCCATTAAAAGAGGTCACTTGTAGGGAGGGATTGAGGCAGAGAAGGTAAAACTTTCTGGATTTCAGCATTGCTATGCTGAAGGATGCAGACTCCAAGTACCCAGTTCAGCTTTGGAACAAGCCCCAGAGGCCAGGCTGTGGCTCTTCAGCCACTTTGGTGGCCAGACCTGGAGAATGTCTCTTGACCTCTTTCTTCTGGATCCAGATAAGAGTGGAGCTAACTCTGGGTGAACAGTGGCTCCCAGCCTTAAAGGGAAAATGAACTGTTTAGTGGTGGCTTAGCACCCCTTGCATAGGAGCACATTAGCCCCTAGTTCTGCCTACTTTCATGTCTGATTAGGAAGTGCAGAATTGTCTTGGACTATTTCTGTACCAAATGAGTTTAATAAAAATTCTGGGGGGAAGGAAAGGCATGATTGATGGTATCAGGACATGTCCCAGCCAAGGCTCATTAAAAGTGGTGGCCTGAGGGGCCATGAGAGGCATTGAAACCTAATACTTTGTTTTGCTTTTTCTGTTCAACTTAGGGCTGAGCAGGGCTTCCCAAAGGCAGTAGCCCACAGAGGGTCTGGGCTGCCC
>CAJQZJ010032083.1:11315837-11328162 GCA_907164525.1 Lophiomys imhausi
TACTACTACTACTACTACTACTACTACTACTACTACTACTACTACTACTACTACAGCTAGTAGCACACACTGCTTACATCAGACTTCTTGCCTGGGTAGATCCTGGCTGGGGTATGGTGTTGAGGGACACGGTGGGCTTGGGTCCACCAGACAATTGAGTCTGTCTGGACAGGACCTGCCTGTGGACACTGCAGCAGGTGGGACGGGGGACCAGCTCTTTGGACATCAGCCTGGTCACCTGGGAGGGTGCTAGAGGGACAGTTAGCCCTTTCTGAAAAAGTACCAGATATGAACCAGTAGGTATATGCTTCATGGGCCTTCTTTGCAGGGGGCTGAGTCCTCCTGGGCTTCCCATGGACAGTGGGTGGGGATACTCTTCAAAGATCCTAAGTGGAGCTTCCACCTTGGCAGGTATCAGCCATGTCAGTTGCCAACATTTAGTGGGGAAGGAAGACATAGTACTGGTGGGTCAGTGTCCGGTGGGCACGTGCATTTGTGAGTGGTGAGGACAAGTGTACCTGGATACTCTCCTGTTACCTTTGAGGGAAGTGGGTGGGAGATGTTTGAGAGAAGCTGGATGACTGACTTTTTTACACTGCTTCTACTTTCACCTAACATTGTCGTCTGAAGTGTGCCAACACTGAACAAGTGACACATGTGTGAGTGGCCATGTGAGGGAGTATATGCGCCTTCATGCTTGGTGTGTGGACATGTATGTGAGGGACCCTTTTCTGTGTTCACTGGCCCTGGTTCAGTTCTTACAAGAGGTTTCAGTCCTAGCCTCAGGCTCTTGCTCTCTAGGTTGTGTCCATCCACTGAGAGACCTCCTCTGTGCATCTCTTATGTACACTTTCTTGTAAACTCAGAGAGGGGGTATGACTCCTTGTGGGCTCCCTGGACCCTGGGCACCCATCATTCACTCCTAATTCACCTGATGCTGGTCCCTGCCTCCCCAGAGCTGGCCCAGCAGACTAGCCAGGTGTGTAGGAACAGGGTGGGCAGCAAGAGGACATGGCAGAAAGTCTGACTCTGTGATGGCCTGAAGCCATATGAGATGAGCAGCACAGGGGTGGGGTCAGGCCAGGAGCCAACCTGCTGCCCTGGAGATGGAGGTCTAGATGGACAGACAGACATTCCTTACCATGGCTGACGGGACTCCTGAGGTTGCCCTGTCTCCTAGTTCTGGTCCTAGCTTTCTCTGTTCTATCGTCTCCCAGGACCCTCTTTGTGTTCAAATGGGAGAGGGGTCAGACAAACACTCTCAGAGGAGTCCAAACAAACATCAAACAGCTACAGATCTCATTCTACCCTGCATGGCCCCAAACAGCCCAGATTTGATGTGTGCTGAAGTCAGAGCTGCTGCTTCTGTGTTTTCTCACCATTTCCAGGTTTTTTCCTCTGTACATTAGGAAATTACATTTTCCCCCTCAGAGGTGTCTTCTGAGTAGGGGTGTAACTATCCCTGAGCCACCACGGAAGCTGGATTTGAGCACTTAACTCCAGTGTACAAGGTTCAGGGCAGGACAGAGAATCCAAAGCCATGGGCGCTGCCAAGAAGGCCTGTTCTTCCTGGGTCTGGACTGCAGGCGACATGACCACAGGCCAAGAGAGAAGGGACTTCTTCCTGAGCTGTGGCAGCTTTAGGGTTCCTGTTACTGCAGCAGAACTAGCTGATACTGTCTGCTGCTGGCATATCCCCTTTGCTGACACCCAAACTTCAGTGAGTGTCTACCTGGTACTTTTCCTTCCATCTTTCACACCTCAGTCTTAGCACCACCTTCTCAGAGAGGCCTATGCCAATCATGTATTCTCCCGAACAGCCTCTGCAGCTTAGGAGCCTCAATCAATGGCTACCGTCTTACTGGGTTTCCACACTACTGTCTAGGCAGGATGGCCCATCTGCTCCATATAGTGTTGCCTTTCAAGGTGAAATATAGGCATGGTTCCTGTCTAGTAAGCCAGGCAGACACAGCAGGCCTTGCCTTCTTGAAGACCAGAAGTCCAGGAGCAAGTTGCCAGCTGGTGATTGTGGACCCTGTCCTTGGCTTACAGCTAGCTGGCCACTGCCTCACCTGGCCTTTATTAATGCTGTGTGCTCCATACCAGGTGACCTCTGTATAGATAGTACACCTGTTACACACCTGTCAGAAAGCCTCCTTTAACACAGTCACCTCTTTGGGCATGTGTGGATACATGTGGGCAGGCAGGCATGTATGTGTGGATACACATGGGCAGGCAGGCGTGTGTGTGTGTGGATACACATAGGTAGACGGGCATGCAGGGGCCAGAGGGCAACCTCAGCTGCTGTTCCTCAGGAACGATCCACCTTGGTCTTTGTGGCAGGGTCTCTCACTGGCCTGGAGCTTGTCAAATAGGCTAGGCTGGCTGTCTGATAAAAAAAAAAAAAAACAAAAAAAAAACGAGAGGTTCTTCTGTCTCTGCCCCCATAGGACTGGGATTGCAGGCACATGTCTTTTTAAAATACTACTACTAGTACTACTACTACTACTACTACTACTAATAATAATAATAATAATTTATAATCTTTTCATGGATTTAGTACTTTATTTTTTTTACTGAAAATATATTTTTTCACATAATATTCTGATTATAATTTTACCCCCTTCAGCTCTTCCCTGGGTCCCCACCCACCCAAATCCATACCCTTTCTTTTTGTCTCTCTCATTAGAATACAAACAAGCTTCTAAAAAAATAAAAATGAGATAAGATAAAAACAAACAACCTGAACAGGACGAAGCAAACAAACTAACAGAAGAAAAAAAGCACAAAGAATACAAACAGATGCAGAGACAGACATATATGTTCACACATGAAGATGCAGAGACATATATGTTCGCACATGAAGATGCAAAGACACGTGTTAACACATGCAGATGCAGAGATACATGTGTTCACACATGCAGATATGCAGACACATGTGTTCACATACACACACATACACACTGGAAACCACAATATATACCCAAAGGACCTGTAAGGAAAAAGATAAAAATAAAATTAAAATAATGCCCAGACAAAACTTAAGACAAGGAACCTCCATTTTATTCCTTTTGTGCTGGTTTTCTCCTGCTGTGCATGGAGTCTGGCCTTAGGAGTGCTCAGTCCATCCAGTATATTCTGTCTGTCCAGTGAGTTCTGGGCATCAGACTCTACTGTTACTGTGTCAAGCATGTTATGAACTGAGATACCTGGCCAGTGCTGTGTTCACCTTTTATTGTTATTGTTTTATTTTGTTTTTGAGAAAATGTATCACTCTGTAGGCCAGGTTGGCCTGGAACTCACTATGTAGACCAAACTGGCCTTGAATTCACAGAGATTCACCTACCCTTGCCTCCTGCCTGAGTGTTGGGGTTACATGGGTGTGCCTGGCTTTGTAGTTACCTTTTTGAAAACTCATTCTCATATAAGGTCACATTCTAAGTTCAGTACGTGCTTACACATGAGGGCAGTACAGGCATGGAGGGCTAGCGCCGGATCCTGCGCCAGTTCTTCTGAAGGGTGGCTTGGGTTTGAAAAGTGAGCTTTGCAAGAGAAACAGGCCTAGCTGTCATGGTTCATGACTGAGGCTTGAATGTCACAGTCCACCACTTCGGCCATTGTCTCAATCCTGGCGGCAGCAGGCACTTCCCTCTGATCTGGAGAGCTCAGCATACTGTCTGGGAATATCACCACTATGTGCAGCTTCTCCTGACTGTACTGATGCTCAGCCATCCCTTCTGCAGCCTCCACACTTTGTCCAACTGTGAGGAGCTCACCCAGCAGGTGTGAGAATACTTCTTAGGCCACTGGGTGGTTGGTTTGTCCCTCAGTCAGGGCTGTGTGTCCAAGATTCGCCATCCCTGATGGGAGATGCCTTCCCATGCCTGTGCTCCCTGGTGGCAGGGTCTCTGTGTCACATCTGTCTCCCTCCTGGAGTCTGGCTTTGTGCCATGCCTGACATGAAACCTGGGACCCATGCACTGTCATGTGGTCACAACATGCATCTCACATGTCCAGAGCAGAGACCCTTACACCCGAATCCTGGTCTCACAAGCTCCACCCCGGCACTCTTGTGTGAGAGGGTACCTCTATCCTGCCACCTTGGGACACGGCAGGAAGCACCCCTGAGTCTGAATCATCCCAGTTGTCGATCACAGTGCCTGGAGTGGTTGTGAGACAACCCCTCCCCCTATACAAAGGCCACTCTGTTCACTGTCATTCTCTCCACTGAGCAAGCTCAGCACAATTGTTCCTTGCTCACTTCCAGGCACATTGCAGCCTAGTGCCTGACCCACAGCAGTTTGCCTATGGACTCCACAGCTTGAGCAAGAGTGTGAGTGGACTGGACAAGGTAAGGGGACAATGTGGCAGAGAGATCTCTTCTATCCTCCACTCAGAGAGTCACCCCTGTGGTGTTCAGGTTGTATCCACGCCAACTTGGAGCCTTGGGGTCTCCTAGAGGAGAACCATTCATAGAAGACTCCAGAAAGTTCTCAATATTCAGCAGTTCCATGCCTTTCCAGTTGCAGGAGCTGCAGTGCACTCTTTCTCAGGAGTCTCTGGTGGGAAATAGCTCTTCTGTTTGAGGTGGCCCCAGGTTTTCCTGAAAGCATAGTGTATCAGAGGGTACTGTACACTACATATCATGTGCATTTGCAGAACTGGAAATAGTTATGTCCAGCCTGCTTGGATTTGGACCATTTCTCCAATTAGTTGTTTTTTCTTTGAGTCAAGGTCTCACTGTGGAGCTCTGGCTGGGCTGGGACTCAATAGGTAAACCATGCTGACCTCTAATCTGTGGTGATCCTCCTGCACTGGCTCCAGAGTGCCAAGATTATAAGTGTGCATCACCACACCTGGCTCATGTCCCCCAACACTGAGGCTTGCCTTTGCACCAGACTCTAGATGGACCTTCCTCCAAGCCTCAGTGGTAGTCTTCTTCCATGATGCTGTGAGCATCTGTTGAGTTCTGCCTCCTGCCATCAGAGAACGATCCTGGCAGGCGGAGTGGGCAGTCTGCTGCCTGCCTTGTGCATATTCCATGTTTGGACAGATGGGTCATAGTCACTTAGCCGGGGGGGAGAACTAAAAATAGGTCCTCTGTGCCAGATGAGGTTTCTGATATAAGTTAAGGTCTCTATTTCTCTGCTTCTGAGTGTGCAAGACAGCTGTGTTAAGCGAACATTCTCCCTCTTGCGTGACCAGCTCTGTTCACCACACTAATTCTTCCCAACTCAGATAATGAGCCTGCTATGGCCCAGCTTGCTGTGTATTTCCAGTTCTATTTTTATTTTAATGGCTTTCCTGTTGGTTTCCTGTATTCCACAAGAAATCATGCTAAATTAGCTCCAGATTTTAAACATTAGGATCATAAAGAAATAAAGAAAGAGGACTCTATTTGTAGACCAAAGTGATTTCCAATTTAGAATGTTGTGAGGACAGGTAAAGAGGTACCCAGTCTGCATGAGAATCACCACAGTGCTGGGCCAGGGTCCTGTAGGGACCATGGTAATTACGCATGCCAGCCTGTGTCCAGTGAGGCCAGCTCTGTCCACAGCCCTGGTCATGGCAGTGGCTGTGTGTTTCGCTACAGTGGCGAAAATGAGATTTAAAGGGACTGAATGACTTGCTCTTTATCTTGCCTTAATCCTCATCATACACACCCTCTACCCATCCCCTGCCACTCTGTGTGTGTGTGTGTGTGTGTGTGTGTGTCTGTGTGTATGAGTGTGTGTGTGTGTATGTGTGTATGAGTGTCTGTGTATGTGTGTGTGTGTGTGTGTGTGTGTGTGTGTGTGTGTGTGTGCGCGCGCGCGTGCGCATGCATTTGAGTGTCTTTGCCCACACCATGGGTGAGATCGTGGAGATCAGAGAACAACTTTCAGGATTCAGTTTTCTCCTTCCACCAGTGTGTCCCAGGGGTTGAACTCAGGAGATCAGGCACCGCTGCCCAGCATGCCATCCTGCCTCCATCCACCCCTATTCTTAGTTTATATTTTCTGCTTTTTTTTTTTTTAATTCCCTGAGAAGTGTTCAATAACAGGTCAATGTTGTGCCTACTCAGGTGGGATGTCATATGTCTCACAACTGGGAGATCCTTTTAGTTCTCCTTTGACTCATAGGCCCATAGAGACATAGTCACAGACCTCTTCCCAGGGTCATCTGTGCTGGGAGAGGGGTGTGGGGAGTGGGGAAGGGAGGCTGGAGCCAAAGTCCTGTTAACAGTGGTTAACAGCACACATTCCTCTTGCAGAGGACTGAGTCCAGGTCTTAGCACTCACGTTGGACAGCTCATAACTGCCTGTAACTCCATTTCCAACTCCAGCTCTGACACTCCTTTCATAGCCACATGCACACACAATACACTTAGTTAAGCATAATAAATCTCTTACTAAAAAGTGAGAGGATCTTTGGGGTCCCCATGTGACTTTATATAGCACCCCATCAGTTTCACTTCTCCCTCTATGGGAGATGTTACCAGAATGGACAGGAGGAGGCTTCGGCACATGGCTTTCTATTATAGACAGAACCAGTGACCACAGGCCTGGTAGCCTGGATTCAAGCCATTTACATCAAGTGCCCGGTGGCCTGAAGTCCAGGTGTCTCTGCTGGCTCCCTCTAGGCCTCATGCTGAGATCAAGGTGAGGAACACAAGGCATGGGGCTGGGCTGTAACCCTCCCTTGGAGGTTCTGGGAGAGACACCACCTGCCTCTCTGAGTGGCTGTCACGATTCAGCTAACCCTGGAAAGACAGAAGCCCTTTTTTTATTTTGGCTGTGGCTAATTTCAAAGGCCACACACTCTGAGGTCATGCTCCCTTCGAGCCTGTAGTGGCTGCCAAGCACATCCTTCTCATCCCTCTTCCCTCTCTCGGCCTCAGGCCTCTCTTCCATTTGGCTGTTTGTGGGCCCCTGCAAGGATACTGAGCCTGTGGGACTATACAGATTGGCTGACAGTCATGTGATCATGACCCTGACTCCACCCATCCCAAGGGAGACTGGTCTAATGTTGATGAGAAATCCAGGAATTGAGAATCATGAGGGGAGAAGTGTACAGAATTCTCCTGTTCACATTGTGTGCTAGTGGATGAGGGCTGCCAAACTCATGGCCAGAGAATCCAACACTAAAACAGCCCCCGCAGGGACAGAGACCACACAGCAGCAGAGAACAATTTGCATGGTGGTTGTACATCTATAGGGTTTCCCATCTAGCTCAGGGACCTGCACAGGAGAGCTGACCATACTTATTTTCATCCACTGCCCATTCAGTTTCTTCTGCCTGCTCTGCCCCTGTCTTCTGACTTCCTCTTGGTCACTCTGCAGCTTGAGTATGCTTTAGGGAGAAAAGGGACAGCCTGTGCTGCTCTCGCTGCAGATCATGTTGGGTGGGTCCCCATGTGAGGTTCCTGAGGTCCTCTGAGTTCATGGGGTCTCCCTCCTGCCACTCACTGCAGTACCAGGCCCCTTACATCTTAAACCTTTCCCAGCCATTCACATTGTCCACTGCCATCACCCCAATCTAGGCTACAGTATTGTCAGAACCCTCATTCCCACAGCTCTGATGGACACATGCCATGTACCCCGTGGACACTCCCTGAATCAGTGGGCACAGATAGGTACCAATGAATGAAGAACAGAACAGTCAAACCTGAATAGGTTGGCCTGTGAGCCTGGGGCCCTGTGGTCTTCAGGCTCCCCGACCTGTTTGAATGACAGAGCCACTCAATATCTTTTCTGTTGTCTCCGGACCTGAAGGGAATAGAGCCCAGCACACTCCTATCTCAGGACCAGCCTTCCCCATTCTGTGTTCAACCTGAAGACCTGGTGCTAGCACCCAGTGAGCATCATCCCTTGTAGGCTACAAAAATCCCTGGTAGCTGTTCGTGTGCCAGAGTGGATGCTGGTGAATGCACCTAGGTGGAGCTCTAAATGATGGCCACCAATGTGCAGGATTACAATGGGCTTGGAGTCTGGAAACTATGGGTGCTGTTGGAGAGAACTCCAGGGGAACAGGCATGGCTGCTAACATGGAGTGGAATGAGTTGATTCCTAGAATTCTGTCATCTTTACAGCCACAGAACTTGTGATGTATTCTTAAAGTACCACCTATAAACTGAGTGTTGAGTGTGTGTGTGTGTGTGTGTGTGTGTGTGTGTGTGTGTAATTTTTAGGCCCACTAGAAGCTGTGTGAGCTGGGACTCAGTAGAATACTTAGCTAGTGTCTGTCATGGAGGGCTTGGGTGTAAATCTGAGTCGGTAAACAGTAGGCTGAGCTGCAGCTCTCCCAAGCATATAGATCTGGCAATCACATTGAAGCACACATATGGAATAGAGAGGGGAAAGTGTGTGGATGGCAAAGACCATTACTTAAACATGAGCTGTGAGTGGTGAGAGAGCATTGTGAAAGGAACAAACCCATGTGACCGAAACAGGGATATAACTTGGTCTTCGGGGCTCCTTTGTGGTCCTTCATGGTCAGACCTTTGCTGTAGCAAGGTGGGTTTGACTACTTTGTATTATATTGATTATATATTGTAATTTATTTTACTGTGCTTAATCCCTCTACCTCCCTTCCACCCCTCATTCCCTTCAACCCCCCCAACCCTAGGTGGGAGAGAAAGGTTAGAGGGAGAAGGGACATATGTCTCTTTGAACTACTTCCTGATGATTAGGGTCCTTGGATTTTTTGGGGGGTAATACCAGTCTCCTTAGAAGTCCAGCAAACCAGGAAACAAGCGAATCAGGAGACCAGCAAACCAGAAGATAGCAGCAGGAAGAGCAATCAGTAGTTTGGGGGAGCACGAGCAACTGGGAGAGCAGCAACCACTTTCTACCTTGTAGTCCTTTCTCTTCTTTGTAGAGCCTTTTCTCTTACTTCTTTATAAAGCCTATTCTCTTTTACTTCTTTGTGGAGCTCCTTCTCTCTTTTCTCTTTGTAGCTTCCTTCTCCTTGAAGCTCTGGCTTTTTCCCCTCCTTTGTAGAGCCCCCTTCTCCTAGGGGCTCTGACTTTTTTCCCTCCTTTGTAGAGCCCCCTTCTCCTTGGGCCTCTGACTTTTTTTTCCTCCTTTGTAGAGCCCCCTTTTCCTTGGGGCTCTGGCTTTTTATTCCTCTCTCCCAAGTCCTTGGAGTTAAACTTGCTCAGCTGGTTAAGCCATGCCCCTGCTAGCTCACGAGACTATTAATACTTTACACCCGTGTCTTCAGCAGCCTCAAACCTGAGATTAAACAAAAACATTCTCACACTTGGTTTTACTAAACTCACACCACACCTTTGCTGTCCCTTCTGAAGGCTCCACCCTTCCACCTGTGCTGAATCAAGAATCCCGAGGGGTTGTCCTCTTGGTACCTTCCACAAGAGTCTTTGTCACACACCCCCATATCTCCTAGAACACTCCAGCTTCTCTTCCCTACAAGTTCCGCTTCTGACCCTGCCCTCCACACAGTTCCAGTGTCAGTGCCACCTACCACCTCAAGAGCCATGTATCAGAACCATTCAAGGATCAAGTGGGAGCTGAGGCCTGCAAATGACAGTTGTACATCTGAGTCCTTGGTGACAGGAGTCATCCCAGCCCCTGGTCTTGGGAACCAGGCCTCTCACTGTCCTCAGTGAGTGAATACTGATACCCCTGAGAAGATCTTCCTGTAGGTGGCAACAGGCAGGACTCAGACCCATGATGCTCACTTAGTTAATTTCCTCACCACTCTGACCAAATACTTGACAGGGAGGAGGGTCTTCCTTGGCTCACAGGTTAATGGAGTCCTTTCTACCATGTGGCAGCTGAGGCTCGCTCTGTGGTGGCAGGAACTTGTGACAGGACTTATTAAATATGTGGACTAATCAGAAAGCAAGAGCTAGACTGGAAGAAGGCTCAGCCTATAATTTCAAGTGCTGTTCCCATGGCCTTACATCAACTAGGTAGGTCCCATGTCCAGAAGCCTTCCAGTTCTATGCTGGGGACCAGTTATTTAAATACACAACTCTGTGGGGAGCATTTCCCATGACATGATGCCCACTAACCCAGATGTGTCTGGTCTATCTCACACCTGTGTGGCTACCTTTGGGGAGCACAGCTTGTCCAGCTTAGTGCCTGTTCATGTTCTTTGGGGGAAAAAAAACAGCCAGAGAGTGATGGATTTAAGAAGCTCTTAGGCTCTGTGATGCCTCCAGACTTCATAACCAGTGCATGTTCTGCCCAACAGGTTCCTACTTGTTCTCTCTCTCTCTCTCTCTCTCTCTCTCTCTCTCTCTCTCTGTGTGTGTGTGTGTGTGTGTGTGTGTGTGTGTGTGTGTGTGTGTGTGTTGTGGCAGAGGTGTCTTGGTTTGCTTAGTAAATTCTGTGACCAAAAGCAACCTGGGGGAGGGAAGGGTTTATTTCATCTTACAGCTTACAGTCCATCACAAAGGAAGGAACCTAGAGGTAGAACTGAAGCAGATGCCATGAAGGAAGGCTGCTCACTGACTTGCTCCTCATGGCTTACTCAGTTTGCTTTCTTACATGCCCGGGACTGCCAGAGGTGTTACTGACCACAGTGGGCTAGGCCCCTCCCCAGCAGGCAGCAATCAATGCCCCACAGGCCAATCTGATGGAGGCATTTTCTCAGCTGTGATTCCCTCTGCTCAGAGGTCTCCAGCTTGTGCTGAGCTGACAGAACTCCACCCAGTGCCCTCCCTGTGAGAGTTAATCTTGGAACATCAGCTTCCTGAGAGTCTAGAATCACCTAGGAGGCAAATTGTGCATGCCTGGGAAGGGCTTCTATCCTAGGTTTTGGTGGGAGTGCCTATCCAATGGAGTGGGGTCCTGAACAAAGTTAAAAAGAGAAAGCAAGGACTGAACCCTAGCATTCATCTGCTAACTGACTGCAGCTCTGGTGTGGCCAGCTCCCTCAGGCTCCTGCCAGCACTCCTTTCCTCCAGGATGGACTGACCGTTGGACTGTGAACCAAAATAAGCCCTTTCTTCCTCCTGTCCCTCCTTCCTTCCTTCCTTCCTTCCTTCCTTCCTTCCTTCCTTCCTTCCTCCTCCTTCCTTCCTTCCTCCCTTCCTTACTTTGTTAAATTTGTGAGGTATTTTATCACAGCAGTGAAGACAATAACTAATACATTTCTGGGCAACATGCACCCCCCCCCCCAGCCTGGCCAGGTATTCTCTGCCAGCTCCCTGTGTCCCCGATGATGACATTGGTCCTCAGCCAAGTACTCTGCCAGCTCCCTGTGTCCCTGATGATGACATTGACACTCTTTCATGCAGACTGGGCCTGAATCATCCTGTGACTAGCAGCCATCAGGACAGGGCCTGGTGCAGAAGTGGTGTTTGATAGTTGTGTGTTGATTGAGTGTCTGTGATATGACAGAGAGCTTGGTGAAGTGGGTTAGCACCAAGAATGGGCTGGCAGTGGGAGGCAAGAGATTCTTGTGGTCCCCACAAGATGTGGCGCCTTCAGTAAATCACAAGTTCTTACCAAACCTCACCTCTGCTGTCTAGACAACCAAAGGACTCCAACCCAAGGATTGCTTCCAGTCACACAGGAAGTGACACATAAAAGAGGTCACCATTGTCTTGCCAGTTCATCCTCCCCTGTCTCCTTTCCCTTCTCTCTCTCACTGTCAATCTGAGGCTTTCAGGGAATCTGAGAAGCCTGGGATGGTCTGTGTCAGGATGTGTTAAGGAGTCTAAGAGCCAGGAATTGTGCTCTGGTCATGGCCCAAGGCGAGCACTTATTGCTAGGTTCCTCACTTTCCCTCTTTGCACAAAGGGAGTGTCAGAGCCCTGTGGATTTTGAGTCATGGCATCAGAGATGCCAGTAAGTGTAAACTGTGGTTGCTATTAGCATGCCAGAAGACCACCCACTTCCAGGCTTCTGCATCAGGGCATTCACCCATTTACAAGATATCCAGGAAGGTGATGATCCATGCTCCCTTCCTCAGCAGTAGATTTTTCATCCCCATGTGTCACAGGACAACAGGATCTCCCTTTATAGTTCAGTCTAGCATGAAACTCACTATGTAGTGCAACTGCAGGCTTACCTGGAACTCAGTCCTCCTGCTTAAATTACAGAGGTGTGCTATCGTTGCTGAAGGATTTAAAACACACATGATTATTTACTTTTAGGTTATGCCTATGAGCATTTTGCCAGCATGTATAGAAATGTACCACATGTGTGCAGTCTATGGAATTCAGAAGAGGGCATTATATCCCCTGTAACAAGAGTTGCAGATGATTGTGAACCACCAAGTGGATGCTGGGAACTGAACGCTGTTCTCTGCAAGAGCAGTCATTGTCTTCTTCTTCTTCTTCTTCTTCTTCTTCTTCTTCTTCTTCTTCTTC
>CAJQZJ010032083.1:11328172-11353935 GCA_907164525.1 Lophiomys imhausi
TCTTCTTCTTCTTCTTCTTCTTCTTCTTCTTCTTCTTCTTCTTCTTCTTCTTCTTCTTCTTCTTCTTCTTCTTCTCCTTCTTCAGTGCTTTTAATTTATTTTCTCTTCCTTCTTCTTATCACTCTGTAGACTAGCTGGCTTTTAGAGATCTTCCTGCCCCTGCCTCCCAAGTGCTGGGATTAAAGGTGTGCGCCACCACGCCTGGCTCTGCAGCCAGCGCTCAAGCCACTCTCCCACTCTTGGCTCGAGGAGGAGATCTATGGACATGTATGTATGTTGTTGTTGTTGTTGTTGTTGTTGTTGTTGTTGTTGTTGTGTGTGTGTGTGTGTGTGTGTTACGAAGGAGAGCCTGTGTGGTGGAGGTCTGAGATTGACATCTCCTGTTGCTCTCAGTCCATTTCTACCTTCTGTCTTGAGGCAGGGTCTCTCACTTGAACCCAGAGCTCACTGACTTGGTTAGTGTATCAAGCCAGCTTGCTTGGGGGGATTCCATCTCCTTCTCCTTTGTGCTGGGATGTGTGGGGAGCTGAGGATCAGAGCTTCCTGTCCTGAAGATGGGATCCACCGGGCAGGCTCTTGGGCAGAGCTTAAGGTACAGCTGAAAGGAACCCAGTTCAAAGCTGTGCTTGGCAAGCTTTGGGTGCAGTTCATTGTGATGGCCAGCAGAGGGCAGAGCTG
Organism: Lophiomys imhausi; assembly: GCA_907164525.1. Taxonomy (NCBI): domain Eukaryota; kingdom Metazoa; phylum Chordata; class Mammalia; order Rodentia; family Muridae; genus Lophiomys; species Lophiomys imhausi. Next base: position 11,328,851 of record CAJQZJ010032083.1, read on the forward strand.
GCTGCTTGCTCATCCAGCTAATATCTAAAGAGGTTGACTCATGGCTGAAGTTTCCAAGTTCTGGGCATTTTGTGCTTTGTGCTTCTTTAGTTGGTCTCTGAGATCCAGCCAAAGACATAGCTTGAGAAGTTGTTTTTAAGTATCTGAAGTTTTCTGGTTCCATGTTTCCACATTAAGGATGAAGAAAAATTGCTGTGGTCCTGGGTGTGTGTGTGTGTGTGTGTGTGTGTGTGTGTGTGTGTGTGTGTGTTGTCTTTTGGGTAAGTAGGACTGGTATTGGAGTCACCTCTTAGGACACATGGAGCTGGAGCTCTTGCTTCCTGGTTAGGGCTTGTGGGACCATGCACCTCTCCCCCCATATGTATTCCTTTTCTTGTCTGGCTAATAGCATTGTTCCCTGGATGCTAACTGCAAGCCAGGTACAGGCAGTCAAACAAACTTGACAGAAATCCTTGCGCAGCAGACATTACTTCCCCTCCCAGAGGGGGTGACTTGCACCCTCATTTCTCTAGGATGTCAAGATACTTAGGTACTGGGAACTAGGAGCTAATGGGCCCTTGGGTGAAGGAGATGCAGGCACAAATGACCATCTGTGTACCTGCCTGGTGACCGGCCTGTAAGTGACCATAGCTCACTGGCATATCCAGGATGGGACCTAGGCTCTAGGCTAGAGAAACCACAGCACCCAGGAAGCTCAGTGTGATTATGATATACAGAGACAAGGTTAGAGCATAAAGCTGGAGAAGGAGGCAGGATTGATGGTAAGCATCATAGGAGGCAGGTTTAGCTGATTTTGGCATCATAGGAGGCAGGTTTAGCTAATTTTGGCAGGAGCAGACCCTGTAGGGAAGCAGCCTTCAGGGGAACCTGGGGGTAGAGCAAGCTACGGTAGACATTTTCTACATACTGTCAGCATCCACATTTGGACCAGAAGAAGTCTTGCTGTACTTCTGAGCCTCATTCAGGGGGGAAGGCTTTGCTGTTCCTCTCTGGGTTTGAGGCCCTGAGGCCTTTGACAAGGCCACTCCCATGTCAACAGCCCTCTCAGAACGTCAACTATTCCGGGTTTCTCCCTACAGCTCACAGTGTGGCTGTGTATGCTGTCAGAGGGGAGCAGGCCTGCAGAAGCTGTCAGGTAGATCATTCTCACACCCATCATGGGAGCCAAAAACACTGGGGCAGGAACCACCACTGGGAGCTTCATGGGCCAGCAGAGGGGGTGTAAGTGTGTCCACTCTACAGATGCGGAGCCGCAGGCCCTGAGAAGAATTGCCTAACCTTGAGAATGTTGGAGCAGAGCAGGTCTGCCTTGCTGTGGTTTGTGGCTTCCCCACCACCCAGCCTGAGGGAGCAAACACCCCTGTCCCACCCTCCTCTCACCCTCCTGTTCACCTACTGTCACTATTAGACAGGATGGTTCCCTTGATTCCCTTCCCCTCTCCACTACCATATAGCTCATCATCAAAATATCAAATCTGGCTTCCCTGTGCCTCTCATCCGCATCTTAATTTATCTCTTCCTAGCCTGCCCACTGCTTCTGACTCCTCCAGTTTGAAAGTGTGACAGTCTCCTAATCTACCTCCATGCCCCCTTCCCACCCAACCAGTGTCTCGGGCACAGCAGCAGAAGGATCCTTTGGAGACACACCTCTGCCGCCAGTGGCTTTGCCCCACTCTTGGAACCACCCTCTTGCCCCATCCAAGGAAGACACAGGATGATGGGGCTAGACCTCACAAAGAAAACACAAAACACTGTGTGGGCCCTGCCTCTCTGCAGGGATGGCAGAACTCTGTGCCTTCTCTATGCCTGGGAACACCTTCCCTGGTCTTGATCGCTGGTTTTCTCAGGCCTCTGTTCCCTGAACCTCGCTTCTCAACACGCACATCTCTCCTCCAGGGAGGCTTCCTGGCCTCATTGCTTGCTTGGTTGTGAGTTATTCATGGAGTATCACCAAACCAAGGCCAGGTCTTGTTTGCTCACTATGCTTTGCTGGCAAATCTCAGGTTTGACAGAAAGTAGAGGCTCAGGAAAGTTGTGAATCTGTGAATATGCACTCTCTGTAAGAGTGCAACCTGCTTGGACAATGTGGGAGGGAATTGATCCTTCTGTGGGCTTTATCTTATCTCTTCTGTGTGTTCATGTGTATGCCTGTGTGTGTGCCCGTGTGCCCATGTGCCCGTGTGCCTGTGTGCGTGTGTGTGTGTGTGTGTGTGTGTGTGTGTGTGTGTGTGTGTGTAACTATTTCCAGATGCCCAGGGTGGTAGAATTGGTCCTAAGGGCTGCCTTGAGCTTTAGATTTTCTAAGCTAAGATACCAATGGTGTTCACTTAAATGGGTGTTCATTTGATTCTGAGTGGAGCCAGGTAGGCTGCTGAGTGAGAGCCTCTACAGGTGAGAGGGAACACCCAGACTTTCTTCAGATCCATATTCAGACTGGCACCTCTATGCACATTTAAAAGAAAAAAAAAACTCCACTAAAGTAATCCGCGTACTACAAAGCTCCTCATGTAACATATAGAGCTCTGTGGAATTTTAGTGGTTGTACAGAGTTGGGAAACTGTCCCCACAGGCCAGTTTTAGATCACCCTAAGTATCTAGGGTTACCTCAAAGAAACCTTGCATGCCCTAGGCACCCCCAAAGCTTTGCTCTTTTTCTATGGATGCTTCTTCACACCAGGGTCAAAGGAGACCTCCTAACATTTCCCAGCTGGCTCCTCTCACATGCATGTGTCTCAGAGCCTGTCACAAGCTTTTCACTGTTTTGTTTGGAGATAGGATTTTGCTGTGCAGTCCAGGGTGGCTCTAAACTCACAAAGTCCCATCCCCCCACTCCAACCTCCCAGTCTCTGGAGTGTTAGGATTATGGGTAGGAGCCACCTAGGAGCTAGTATGCCACATTTATCAGTTGATGGACATCTGGGTTGCTTGTGCTTTCAGACCATCATGAAGCTCGGTGTCCTGCTCAGTCTTGAGGTAGGACTTCTAGTCCATTTTGTCCAAGGAGTTTACAGAGGAGAGTAGGAGGGACATGAGACTTTCACACATGTCCCTGGGTTACTGTGGCTGGGAACTCCTTGGACAGGGATCTGCCCACCACCCAGGAGGCCACAGCCTCACAGTGTGTGGGCCAGCCGGGGTCTGAGGATGACTACTCTCAAGACCAAGACTCTCCTGCCTGGTGTGTGCCCAGCAGCTGGCAAGGGTGGGTTTGCTGAGCTTTGAATTTTAAAACTTTTTATTTTGGAACCTGAGCCATTACCCGCCCCAGCGGTAAAGTCTAAGCACCTTTTCTACTTCTTGGAGTGTCTCCTGGGCATCCTCCAACCCAGCTAGATGACTCAGCATGGTCCCTGACCCTACTCTTATCCCTTACTGGACTCTCCTTTCCTAGTTTTTCTCACTACAGAGGAGAAGAGATGTGGGCCTACCTCCTAGAAAAGTGAGAATGGCTCATTAGCGCCTTAGGCAAGGGAAGGGGAACCTCTTGTCCCTGGTCCCCTCAGTTTCCTTAAAGGGAAACTCCCTGGAAAGTACCTATGCCCTCTCCATGGTCTGAGGACACAATATGGGTAGAGAGGAAGAGAGTGGTGTCCCATAAGCCCTGGCCACACACCCGGTACTGTTCCCTTTCCATGTGGATAGGTGAGGGTGACATTACCACCCCCAAGTGAGCTGCCAGGAGCTGCCTGGATCTGCCTGGAGAGTGCCTTCAAGGGAGGTACCGCCCCCCCCTCAGGGCTCCTCCTCTCCTGTGGGTGGGGGGAGAGGGGGGTGGGGGGAGTAGGGAGAAGGAGGGCACTTGGATGCTTTCCATCCCAGGCCAGGTATGGCTGTGGGCGGATCATAACCCAAGATCCAGCTCCTGTGTCCCCCTGGTAGTCTAGGTACTTGAGACCCCTCCCTATCCCCACTCATTTTCACTCCCAGCTCCTTGACGTCATGCTCCTCGCATGGCATGATGGGAGAATCCTAATGTTTTCCAACAGATGCTCCAAGAACAGCTTTCAGATTAAAGCAATTGCAAGAGCAAAGATTCTCCTTTTTTCCTTTTTTTCGGGGGGTGGGGGGTGGGGTGGGGGGAGGGAGCACCCCCAGACATTCCTGGACATCTCCCCCAGCCCCAAGCACGTCATAAACACTGACAAGAAAAAGTTTTTATTTCCTGGTTCAACTTTTTTTTTCCCCCCCTGGAATATAAACTGAAGAATGGGAATAAATACGAATAAATAACAAAGCGAGGCCGCGCACGCCAGGATGCGCCTGGCTACAGCCTGCACAGCTTTTGTCTCCCCACCCTGAAGCTAGCCCCGGCGTCCTCTTCGTACCTTCCCTTTCCTGGTCCCTTTTGCCTTTCCTTTTTAAAAAGATGCCCCCTCCAGCCCCCTCGTCGGTGACCTTGGCAGCCTAGGATGCTCTGATTCCGCTCATCTCCCTCCAACTTGCCCCCACGTCGCCTTTCCCATGGCCGCATCAGAGGACGGCAGCAGCTGCCTTGTGTCGAGGGGCCGCTCGCAGAGTGACCCCAGCTTCCTCAGCGACTCCTCAGCCACCTCCACGGACGCCGGGGAGAATCCAGGTATCGGGCCGGCGGGGGCAGCCGGGCAGGGTGGGGGAGACACGAGGCAGGTGGCATGGGGACCGCGTCCCCAGGCGCCACAGCTCCCCCGCCTTTACTGGGGGCGGGGAGTAGGATGGCGGCGGCCCGGTTCAGGAGCCACCAGGGCCTGTGGTTCCCGTCCCCACCATGCAGGGTTGGGGTGCCTCGGAGCCCTTTGTCCGGAGAGGAACTGCTCTGCCGGTAGAGCTGGGTGCTCTGCAGTGTGCCCTGTTCGCCGGCTGCTAGGCATTGCATCTCCAATAGGGGATGCCCCAGGGTGCAGCTGATTGACCAGGGGAAGGGTCTGGGGGCCAGCTCCGCCCAGGGTTGGTGACTACTCTGCCCTCTGTTCAGGCCCTCCTATGGTCCCGTTATTCCCACCAAAGGGTCAGGACAGCACTGCACTCCTGCGGTCACCGTCCCCAGGGCTGTCATTGGGCACCAGGACTACAGCCAGGCCTGGCGCACCTGGGCGCGCCCGCCTCCCAGGACAGGTGTGCTGGACAGAGCTGCTGTGGGGAGATGAAGGGTGTGCACCCGGCAGAGCTGGGTTTCTTTCCACTCTGTGGGATTGTCCACTCCTCCACACTCATGGCAACGTGAATTGTTTAGGTGATAAACAGGTCACAGAGGCGTCCCTGCAGCTTGATTGATGACTTTCCTGGGACCAAGAAAGGACTAATGAAGCAGGAGGGGGTGGGCTGTGTGCTCCCTGTCACCATGGAGACGCAGGAAGCAAAGTGATCATTAAAACCTTTCTCCACCAGAAGGCAATTTTCACTTCTGGGGAGAAGTCAGAGCTTCTGAAATGGATCTTAAAAAAAAAAAAAAAAAAAAAGAAAAGAAAGAAAAAGAAAAAGAAAGAAAGAAAAGAAAAAAAAAAAAAGAAAGCCAGTGTGTAGTGTCAAGAGGAGGGGCTCAGTTCTGTGTCTTCATGAGGCTCTATCCCTCATAGTTGCTTTTGATAACACCTTGCCTTGCCTTCCTTTGTAGACTTCCCTCTAAATGCAAGGACCTCTGAATGGGGGAATAATTGTGTTAAATGATTATTAAATGATGGCATTAAAGTTGAGATAATCCCAGGGGCCAGGGAAAGCTGGCTTTGTGAGGAGGGATTCCACAAGAGCTATATGAACTGCTCAGAAAATCCCCCCTTTAAAAAAGTAGCTTTGTGGATAGCAGGAGCTGGCATGGGAATTTTAAATCATAAACCCACCCAAGTCTTGTAAGATGTCTTTGTCACCTGCTCACATCAATATGCCAGGAGAGGGCGACTCTGGCTCTGCCCGGCTAGGAGGGCAAGTTCATTTCCAAGGAGTTTCCAGTAAGCAAACCCTTAAGTCACTAATAAAGCCTTCCCTGCGTCATCTGCAGCACTCATGGTGGATAGCTTTGTAGCTCTCAGAAATACTGTGGTGGACAAATGGGCCCTTACCAGATAATCCCTCTTGCTTCCTTTGTCTCCCCGGCAGTGAAGAGGCAAACTTGAAATGGAAATTATGGAGAACTTAGCTCTTCAGCTGTCTGTGGGCTGATGTGTCCGAGGATGGGTGGCAGGGGAGAGTTTGGCAGGTGGGTTTCTTGCTTGTCCAGGAGGGAGCAGGGAGGAGGGCTCCGGTGCGCGGGATGAAGTTACGCCACAGAAGGACATGTGCTGGAGCTGTTGTCTGCTTGGAATGGTCAAAGTGGAACCAAGTGAGTAGCTATGGGTAGTGCGAGGTCCAAGTTGTGTGTAAATTCCATGAATGGCAGGGCCAGGTGTTGAGCATCTGTGGATTGTTCTGCACTGGAGTTCTGGCCAATGAGGGTCTGAGTCTTCAGGATGAGAGATACCCACCAGCCTGAAATGGGAAGAGTAGAGTGTGGAAGTGCTTACATACAGCGTCCTGGTGGTGGGAGACTGGCTAAATTGTGATGCAGTGTCTGATTGTCTGAGGCGGGGCATTTAGAAATTTTGTTTAAAGTGTGTTGATAGGGCCTGCCATCTGTCCATCCTGGTATGATCACCCATACCATGTGTATGGGTGTGACTTGGTGCTTCCAGAGAGTCTGATGTTCTAGTCAGTTCTTGCAGCAGCTCCATGCAGGGTCTCTTCCCTCTGTCTACCTGCTGCTCTAACTGGGGACTCCTGAATGCTAAACCCAGACACTAGCTACACAATCTGGCCAGATTCAAGTACATAGAGGAATTGCCTCTTTCCATCTAGACTCTATTCTTGTAAAACAGTCCTAAATTGCTCTTACCCTCGCCCAAGTCATTTTGAATTTGACAACATTCTCTTAGTCAAAACTCAAAAACATTCTTGGAAAAGTAAACTCAAGAGTGCTTTGGTACTCCTTCCTCTCCTTGAGTGTTATCCTGTAGTTTCCTTGCTATGATGTTCTCTCTTCCCTCCCTGTTAAGGGTTCATATGGGTGGAAAACAGCCGATGGGGTGTGCCATGTGGGGAACTCTTCAGTGTACGATCTAATTGTCTTGGCCTTGGGGTGCTTACATACTGCTGTGCCTCTCTTTGTCTGTCTCTTTGAGAGAACCCTTGTCCTGGGGAGACATGATCAAGTGTCTAATCTAGTCCTTCTCTCCTTACAGAGGACCAATGACAAGTCCACAAACAATCCTATCAAAATCTAATGTGGAGAAACCCATGGGTTTTTTGGGCTTCCTTACAGAACATGGGTAAGATGCTTACTTACAGGAATGTGGGTAACTCTGAAACAGCTACACTACCAGACAGTCTGTCCCCAGCATGATGCATGGGTGGGGCTCCTCACCTGCCTTCCATGGTCTCACATATTCTAGCACTGCCCAAGACCACAAGGCCAGATGAATCTAGGGCACAATTACATATGGTTAGCAGGCAGGTGAAGGAAAAAGGGGCTGGGATCTCAGGTGGGGTTCAGTAGCCTTCTTACCCTCCTTCTGTAAGAGAACCTCCACAGTCAGCGTGCCTGACCCCAGGGGTCTTTCTTTTGCAGATAGTCCCAGTAGATGAGATGGAGAAGATAGCTGTTGTATTCAGAGGACAGCGTTTTCCAGAAGCCTTCTCTCTTTGAGTAGTCACACAATGATAGACTAAAGAATTCGCTTTCCAGTTTAGCTAGGAGGAGTTGTGCTGTGTCCAGTGTCTACTCATCGTAAGCAGTACAGTGGGGAGAGCATGAGCTCAGGCTGGCTTGTGCTCCTGTGATGGGTGGGTGCCAGCTCACGAGATGTCTGGGCCACAGGAGTCCACATTTGTTATCTTAATGACATTGCACCTCCTGCTCAGTATAGCAATTCACACTCCTTACGGGAGCTGCTTGCACAAACTGTGACAATACCCGTGCCCCAAATCTTGCCAACACCCCAGATCACGAATGCATCTTCCTTAGCACGAAGGCCGACAAATGAGGTCTTGAGCTAACTTGTGGTTCCTCGATGGCACTGAGCACATGTTTGTGGCCTCCTTGTGGGTGGAGTTTCTCAGCATCTCCATCTATGGCATGGACTCCACTGCAGGGCTGAAGCTATTTCCCCTACTTTGGTCCTCCTGTGTGTTGATGTCTCAGTTCTACACAGGGCTCCATCTGCACCTTGTAGGGTTCTCTTTGTAAATTGTATTCTGCACCCAAATCCCGGTGAGGTTTTCTTGCAGCAAAATCTGCAGCAAGCCCCTCTCCTCCCAAGGAGCTCAGAGTCCCCAGGGACCCTGCTTTCTCTCCTAGGGATGTCCGGTTCCTGGCCACCTCGTGCTCTATCTTGTCTTGACATTTCCTCTCTGGCCTTCTCCTGTCTGGAGTCTTTCTTCATCTTGGTGTGTTTGGGTTTCTTTGCTCTCTGTCTTGTCTTCCTCCTCTTACAGCTCATCTCCTTGGGCTCCAGATGCTGGGACCACAGACCACCCAGCAGCCACTTGGAGTGCTTTCTAAAGTGTTTCCATGTGGCCTCAGGTGGGCTTTCATCCAGATATTGCCCAGGAGGGGCCATTGTACAACTAGATAGGACCTCTGACCCAGTCTTCTCAGCTCAGTGATCTTGTTATTGGTGGTCAGGATCTCTCTGTGTGGCAGGGCCAGCCTGTAGGACATCATTATAGGGTACTGAGTGACCCCATGATCTCTGTCCTTTATCAACTGATGTGGTTTGGGATGGGCCAGGTGGGAATGAGCCAGGAGGAGCTTTAACAGCCAGCTGCATTCTGCAGGAGTGGTCACCTTTGCCTTCTGGCTTAGAGAAGAAGGGATGCACTAGCAGTCTTTCTCCTCCTCCAGAGCTTCAGAACACTCCCCTGCAGTTGCGGGGCTAGGGTGCCTGTTTCCTCTGCAGCCCATTCCTCCTATAGCAGCAGCTCCAGCTGGTTATAGTGACCTTCTTACCACACTCTCACCATGCATGGGTCAGCAGGTCTTGATACCGTCTTCTCCCACAGCTCTATGATGAGCTGCCTCTGGCCTCCTGGACCCCTTCAGCTGTCCCAGGCCCTCTGGCTCTGGGCCTAGCCTCCTTTCCTACCCCTGAGACAGCTTCAACCTTGACTTTTGTCCCCTCTTTCTCTCTCTCTCATTCATTCTGCACAGGAGCAAGTCTTGTGACATGCTGGTTGGTTCTGGGTGCTCCTTCATCTCTGACCCTCAGTGGGGTCCCCTGCCTGAGGGTAGTGAGGGGGCACAGAGCAGTACAGCCTGCTTGGGTCACAGCTCTTTATATTTGTATTCCTCGAGTGTTCTCTTCCTCTGGAGTCCTGGGTTCTGGGGATCTCCCTCTGGCCCCTTGCAGAGTGTCTACATGTTTTAATTAGCAGTAGAACTATGCAGTAATTACCTTGTCAGTTTCTTTAGGGTTATTAAAAATAAAAACTACATGCTTTACAAAAACTGAGTTTTAAAACTTACAGTGTTGCTGATTATGGAAGTGTGGTGTGTCCACAAAGAACACGATCGGATACTTGTGAAACTCCTGTTCCCTGTCTCCCACACAGAAGCCGATGGCCATGAACAGTGTTGCAGGTACTGGCTGGTTAGTACTGCATATTGGATGGCAGCGCATCAGAGCATGGCTTCCTTTATGTGTGATACATTCTTGATCACAGGGCTGTCTTCTTCCTTTGATGAACATCTTGTGCTCTCACTATCACTGTGGTCACTAGCTTACAGGTGTCGTCTTAAATCCAAATGAAGCATCGTAAGTTAAAATGACAACTGCATTTCCTGACATGCATCAGTTACTTTTCAAGTGCTTGGTGGTCTGTGGCACAATGGTCTCCGTGTTGGAAACTGCAGATCTAGAATGTTCCAGCCTGCAGGCACTCTTGTTCAACAGTGATGCTCTGGCCCGGAGGCTCCCTGAAGGAAGGGCCTATGTATTTTCTCTCTGAATTCCCCAGCACTGATTGGCAGATATACCAGTATGTTTTAGTAATGTTAGGCTCTCCTGGAGGGATTCTCAGCCCTCCTTGGTCTGATTATGAAAAACCCAGCATGGGTAACTTAGACATTGTCTTAAAATTAAAATTAAAAAAATTGAAAGAGGGCTGGAGAAACAACTCAGTGGTAGAAGGCTTGTCAGATATGCCTAAGGTCCCAAGTTCTACCCTCAGTACTGAAGAAAAGGTATAATGGTGAGTTATTATCCTACACCTAGAATGGGCAAGGATTAGAGAATTCTGCTAGTCCACAGTGAGGATATTTGGGGACATAGCTGTTAGGCTACCCCACATCCCACCATCTCGTGGAATGATCCCATCTGTCATTAACAAGTCCAGGGAAGCTGTGAGCACATGAAGAGAAAGGTAGGGAGCCTGAGATGGACAACATGTGTGGTTCATTCCATTCCCCTGGTACCTGGCTCTGTCGGTGTTGTGGACAATGTCCCTCAGGGTCAAGGGATTATCTCAGTTAATGATGACAAGATGGTTGAGGAGTATCCAGGTTCCTTTCTGGATTCTGGTTCTCCATATGTCAAAGCCACATGATGTGTGCTCAGCTGACCCCCAGACATTGACTCCAACGGCTTTACCTTCACCTCTATGCCCTTGCTGGGCCATTCCTCTGCCCCTGCTCCTCACTGTGGGAACCGTACTTGCTTTCTTCTGCATCCCAGCCCACAGCCAGGACCTTCCTTGAGTCTCTACTTTCTCTTCTGTCCTAGCAGCCATGGCTGGTGTGCTGGTTGTGTGTGAGTGGGTTTGGATGTGTCTTCAAGTGTTGTTTTGCTATGATGAGATTGTTTTTTCTTTGCAAGTGTACTGTGACTTCTAGGGAAGGAGATGGGCGGGGGGGGCTCGGTACTGACTGAAGCCTTAACCCCTGGAGCAGGTGGATGTGGGCAGGCTGGGATGTCCTAGGATGGATTCTTCTGCCCATGGGTGCAGAGATGGAACTACCACAGAGTAAAGGCATCTTGTGTCTAACCATGTGTGTGAGGGCATTTGAGACCCATCATTCCTAACTTTGAAAATGTTTCATCTCATACCCTACAACTCATTTTATTCAATGGCCCAGCTGCAGGGTCTATAGGACTGCAGAGCGAGGAAGGGACCCTGCCATTGAGGTGGTCACCAGTGAGGTAGTGGCCCAGTAGACAGCCTGTCTCAGGAGCTATCTTGGTAATCCAGATTTCTATGGAAGATGTTATTTGTAATATTGGCAAATTAACCAGTTAGGACTTTCTTTGACATGGTTGGCTTAAACAAAATAAATCAGAGGCTTCCTTGAGGCAGGAGAATGACTCTGTGACATTCTTACCATGACCTGGCTACAACATGACTCTTTTACCTCCAGACACCAGTGAACATGACTCTTTTACCTCTAGACACCAGTGCACTTTCTGGGTGGATGAAGGGGTCAGTGAAAGGCACAGGGTGTCAAATGTTGGGCATGACTTGGCTTTCTTGGAGCCCTGTCATATGTTCTTGTACACAAGTTTGACCAGAAAGGTCATTGAATGGGTTCTCCCAGTTGAAAGGGATGCTGGGAAGTATAGTTTTTTTTAAAGTTTGGTAGAACAGTACAGTGGTGCTCCTTATGGGAGCAGGTGCTGGGTTGAGGGTGTGGCTCAGTGGTAGAGCATTCATTGTGGCACAAAGAACAATCACACTCTCTTCCGTTGTCCCTGGAAGAGCCAGGGGTAACCCACTTGAGGCCACATTCATGGTCAGGCACTATGTGGAAGCTGCAGACAGTGGTCACTAACAACACTTAGGAAGGCTCTAGGTTTGATTCCAGAACTGCAAAGAAAGAAAGAAAATAACAGGGACATAGTCAGTGGGGCATTTATCTACTCAGCTATGGTCCCCTACCACATCAAATTAAAAACAATACACCTGGGGTTTGTGGTTGACAGGAGAGGCTGACCCCATTCTTATGTTTTATGTTTCTTAGTCCTAAGAAATAAGCTTGGACATTATGTACATCCAAATTTTACTTAGTGGTATTTATTCAGGGAACAAGACAGAGGAGGCCACTGTCTCTGTCAGAGTCCAGTCTAAGTGGCCAGTGGCTGAAGGGAACTGACCTTGTTGTCATCTCTTGTGGCACAAGGAACAATCACACTCTCTTTGGTTGTCCCCTGAAGAGCCAGGGGTAACCCACCTGTGGCCACATGCATGGCCAGGCACTATACAGCAGCTGCAAACAGTGGTCACTCACATACGTGGCTGTGCTCTCATAAAATTGTGTTCCTGAGGACACTGAAGTCTTATTAGCTTATGCAGGTATGTGCACATGGAAAAGGCTGTCCAGTCATTCCTTAGAAAGTGGTCCCTTTGTTAAACCAGGTAGGACTGGCTTAAGGAGTTTGTTAAAAGGATCTGAATCCATGAGCTTGTTGCCCCATCTGCCCTGCCCGTCGCATTAAATCTCTGTGTGTGTGTGTGTGTGTGGGGGTGCATGTTGTATGTGTGTGTTGAGAGTATGTGTGTGGATGTGTAGGTCAGAGGCCAACATCAGATGTCCTTCTTCAGGAGGCATCCACCATGTTTTTGTTGTGTTTTGTTTTGTTTTTAAGAAATAAGATCTATTACTGACCCTCAGCTCAATAACTAGTCTGTTGGCCGATAAGTACCAGGGGTCCTCCTGTCTCCCCCTGCCCAGTGCTGGGCCTGCAAGTGTGCAACTCCAGGCCTAGTTCTACTGATGGAACTCAGGTCCTCATGCTTGTCAGACAAGCAAGCGCTTTCCACATCCCGCCATCTCTCAGTTCCTGCACCTCAGTGGGAAGCCAGCCCCTTCAGATGGGGCATTCTGCACAGAGGCACACCCAGCCGCAGTCCTTTAGCCACAAGGGTGGCCACCCTTTTCCATTTTCCACCTCATTTAATGAGAATGGCCAATGGCACAATATTTTTATTCACTGAAGGTCAAGGCAGTCGATGGCAGAGAATCAGTCAGCCTTTTGCACAGTTGTGGAAGGTCCCAGATCTGATGGGTGCAGCTTATATGTTACTGGTTGTTAACATACACCATTTGGATATGTAGCTTGGCAACCCCCTGCCTAATGGGCATAGCAGTTGATGTTGCAGTGGGTAGTTGGCAGACTCCACCAAGAAGAGGAGAGGGTAGAAGCCGAGTCTGTAAACTTGATAAATATACTTCTTGCATTGTTATGTAATTACTTTGAATAGAAAGAACAGTTTTGTTTTTTTTTTTGGTTTTTTCAAGACAGGGTTTCTCTGTATAACAGCCTGGCTGTCCTGGACTCACTTTGTAGACTAGGCTAGCCTCGAACTCACAGAGATCCACCTGCCTCTGCCTCCGAGTGCTGGGATTAAAGGCGTGTGCCACCACCGCCCGGCTAGAAAGAACAGTTTTTAAAAGTGGTTCAAATACTTTCCTGTCTTAATACTTTTACTAATGCAGCATATTACTGTTACTACTACTATTTATTTATTATTCCTTTTTATGTTCTTTCTTGAATGTTTGTATCCACCTGTAGATCAAAACAAAAACAAAAAACAAAACAAAAACATCCTGAGTATTAAACTCAGAAGAGAGACCAGAAATCATCTTCTTGCTTCTCTTTGGAGAGGAGCCCTACCTTGTGGTGCTGATGCTGGGATTAATCCATTCCTCAGATTATATGAGCTGCCGACTCTCCCTCTGGTCTTCCTGGTGTGTGCTTGCAGCCCCAGGACTGCTCTGAGGGTCTGCCTGCACCGCCCACAGCTGTTATTATTCTCTTTTGCTTCCTGTATGGGCAGGGATGAGGTTTCTCTGTAGAGAGAAATCCTAACCGAACCTGCAGTTTCTGCACCTGTGGATTCACCCAATGCTGGCTCAGAAGTATCAGAACAAAACTATCCATACTAACCACATGGGACCTTTTCTTCCCCACTGTTGGAGACAGAACCCAGGATCTCATGCATTCCTGGTGCCCACACCACAGACAGCGATGTCCCAAGCTTTTAAAGACTGTTTTTGGTGTGTGTGTGTTGTATGTGTCTGTGTGTGGAGGCCACAGGCCAATGTGGGATGTCTTTCTGAACTGCTCCTCTCCATATCTTTTTGAAAAGGAGCCAGTCACTGAACCCAGTATTTACGGATTGTCTGGTGAGCCGCAGAGATTCACCCTCTTGCCCTGCATTAGGACCGCAGATGTGTGGCTGTGGTCAGATGTCTCGTTTATGTGGGTGGATTTGAACTCAGATCCTCATACTTGCTCAGCAGGCACATTACTAAGGGAGCCATCTTTTTAATGTATTGTGGTGTGAGTGTCTGTGAGTGTGTGTGTGGGTGTGTGTAAGTGTGAGTGTGTGTGTGTGAGTGTGTGTGTGTGAGTGTGCGTGTGTGTAAGTGTGAGTGTGTGTGTATGTAAAGGTGGAGAGCAGAGGAAAACTCCTTGGTGTTGGATCTCATCTTCTACCTTGTGGGACATGGAGATTGAACTCGGGTAGTCAGACTTGTGTCCTTATCTGATGAGCCATCTTCCTGGACTCTTCACAGACTTTTAAAATTGTCACTATTGTCTCAACTCTGGCTCAGCAACAGTTACCATAGTCTTCCCAGTGTATTTGGAATTGTAAGTAACCTAGAGGTGACTTGAGCACCCAGGAAGACAGATGGGCTCCAGGCTGACCAGCACCGCTGTCAGGACTTAAACACTTACACAGGGATTGTGGTTCCAGATCAGTCCCCAACGATACCCAGGGAGGACTAGCCAATGTTTAAATCAGATGTATTTTAATGAAAGAGAAAGATAGACTTAAGATATCACTAATGCCATAGTGGCAGATAACTGAAATGTAGCAAGATCCCGAAGGTCCTGCCTGGGAGATAGAATGATGGAGGCACCAGGCCAATCAGGTGTTGTCATCAGTTGTCACACTGGTCCATGGCCCTTTGATGACTATTTCTCTATCAGTTAGTATTTATACACTGCAGTGTGTGTGGTGAGTGGGTTGGGATGACATGAAGAAGCCCACACAGCCTAGATCTTCTTGTCTGTCTGGAGTATCCATGGACAGAATTTCTAACTATTTATGTGGTACCTACTAGACACTCTAGTCTGCCCTTTTTGGTACTGTTTTTGGCTCCTCTGCAGCGTTACAGTTTTACAGAAGTACCTTAGTGCACCAGTGGCCTGCAGCAGCACACTTCCAGTCCTGGGGTGTCTGCTAGCTGGTTGACTGGGCGATCTAGGTTGACCTCAGCTGTGGCTGCTCTCCGTGTGTCTCTTATACATCTCAGGCCTTTGGTCCAACCTGGCTACATCTGTCTTGGGCAGGGGTAGAAATAAATGCACAGGGCCTTTCAGGGTCGACTGTAGCATTTGTCCCTGCAGATTCTATTGGAGTTGACGCATGGGCCAGCTTCAGGACAAGGGAAGACTGTCCATAAATAGCCCTTTGATGGTCACAGGAATGTGCTGCTAAGTCTGGCTGGTGCTTCCAGGCGGCCCCCATTGTGTACCCTCCTGGAGTCAGGTTCATCTTGGGCTCTCCTGCTGTCTCTGATTGGGAGTACCTTAACATTAGGTCATCAAGTGATCAGTCCCTGAAGGACATGGCTAGGATCATGGACTCCGGGGTCAGAATGTCTGGGCTTTCCTCCAGGCCACTGAGGACACAGTGTGACTTTGTCAGGTTCATCTGACCTCTCTGGGTCTTGGTTTCCTCACATGCACAGTGAGGTTCGCTTAGAGCAGGGCTGACTCAGAAGGGCAGTTTGTTTATTGAGCACAGTACCTGGAACCTAGAATAGCCCAGCGCTGTGAGTGGTCTGCATCTTCTCTCGTCTCCAGGGAAGGGCTTCTACTGCAGGCCTGGAGTGTCTCCTATGTACCTCGGTGTGTGACAGAGGGAAACTAAGATTCGTTGCAATACCCGAAGCTTCCAGATGCCCCAGTCTCCCTTGGATGCTGGGATTGCTCATTGCTGCCAAGGGAAATCTAGCCAACCCCAGAGGAATTTTCAGCTCTGCACAGCCTGGAGCAGTGTGGGTACACAAGGGACCCCTCCTTCAAGGCATTCAGGATCTCTTGCACTCTGTGTTTGCCCACTTTCCCAGAGTTCTCACAACAGCTGATCTGTTTTCATATGAAGTTGAAGCTTTGGGGAGAATTTCTGCTCTCTCTCTCTCTCTCCTTGGTCTCCATGGGGAGAGGAGTGGTTGGGGATGTTGACCCCACATCTCACAGGGCCATCTATGATGCTGCCCTGTGCTTCATTTGGCCTGGCCTGGCAGGCTCTTTGGTGGATGGCAGGGGCCAGTGTCCTCTTTGTCAACCTTGGGAAGCTAATGTGACTAATCTGGCCTCTTAGATAATTATTCCAATTTGTGTGAATGTTCTGATTTGATTGTCTCTAATGTTTTCCTGAGTTTCTCCCACTTTCTGGCCTCCTTTATCTACGGGTTCTACTGCTTTAAGTTCCACCCTCAGCCTTTCAATTGCCCCATCCTTGCTCAGTCCTTGGGGGCTACACATTTGTCCGGTGGCCGGCTCTTATCTTTCTTCACAGGTGACAAAGAAAAGCAAAAGGGAGGAAGAAAAAGAAAATTTAAAAGGTTAAGCCACCAACCTCATGGTGATCTGAGGTTAAATGGCGTTACCCTGCTGGAGATTCTAAAGCTAGCAAAGCGGCAGAGGGGCTCAGCACCCGCATGTGTTGCTGGAACAGGCCTGCACATTTGTGGATAATTAGTCTCTGTGTGGCTTTTTAAAATGAGCAGATCCCAGTTTCTTCCAGCGGGATGTGCCCAGAGCAGCTGTTCTCCTGGGGGAGTATGTGTGCTTTCTTCTGACCGTTTGCCTTTCCGTCTCTGGTGCTCTCCAGGCTATGGGCTTGGGCTGGCAGCCTCATCTCACCCAGTGACCTTTTGACAGGAGGATGAGGGTTTGTTTCCTTCATCACCCATGGGCTCTGCTAACATTTCATGGGTGATATTTCAGGCACCAGCGCTTCTTAGAGATAGGTCTCAGTAGCTCTTTTCAGCATTGAGAGTCTGGCTGGAAGACAGAGACAGACAGGAACACTGCTGCTTGGCTCAGTGCAGGTGTGGTCTCTGTCCTTTTCCCTCCCTCCAGCATGCTGTGAGCCAATTACAGTACCCAGCAGGCTGCAGGCATGGGGCATGGGCAATGACCAAACTCATAGCCCCACCTTCATGCAGTGAGTGTTCCAGTCGGGGTGGGCTAGAGTGGGCATGGCACAGGTGCCTAGCTGCTGTCCAGCTGGGGACACCATGCAAGGAAGCACAGCATCAGCCAGGGCCATCCAGGGCCAGCATGCTCTGCAAACTGGAGGAGCTTCTGGGGTTGGGGAGATCACTTGAACAAGAGCAAAAGACAGGCTGGAGAACCAATGTAAGAGGAAAGAGAAAGAGAAACATGTTGGGCCAAGAGAAGATCACTTACAAAAGCCTTGGGGGTTGGGGGAGGGAGCATTAGTTGGAGAGTGTGGAAGGGTAAGTTCACAGTGTGGTACAGAGAGAGAAGCCAGGACCTTGATGGGCAGGACCTTCTTGAGGGAAGGGATTGTCTGCTCTAAGTGAGAATATGGGAACTCAGAGCGAGATACATATGTGCACTGTAAGTGCCCTACTGGAAGGGTGATTCTGACCCACATGTTTCCTAGACCTTCCTCTAGTTAGGGTTTCTCGGACAGCAGCTCAATGACTAGGGCAAGGCCTTGAGCTCACTGAGCAAAATGTCCGACTAGTGGTTTCTGACATCCCTGTGAGGGAATTGTGACCTTGGCCTAATAGGAAAGACCAGAAGACAGCGTCGCTCCCGGGGCGTCTGTGTGATACTTGGTCACACTGGCTTGAAGCCAAGGGCTTTGCTCAGCAGGCACATGGGGGTAGCTGTGGGGCATGAATCCCACATGAGGGGCAACAGTTTCTCACTTAGATGTGGGTAGGAGGGAGAGGCTGATGGGGAAAGAGAGGCTGTTCTGACTTGGGAGTGATTGTCTGGACCACGGTGAGCTGTGGGAGTGTCGACGAAGATTTTGGATAAAGTTGTCTTCTTGGGATGTGGAGCTGGCATGGTGGCACCTGGACCACACTGACTATTGACCAAGTTACTTCTGTCAGGAGGGAGGGTGTAACAGAATATTTTTATTTAAAACACTTATATTTATTAGTACTTAACAAATACCTAATATCCTATAACCTAGAACCTAGACCCCAAAACATATAACCTAAGAACACCCTAATACCTATCCGAGAACACCCAACTAACCCTATTTAAATTTTCTTAAAAGAATATTAGTATTCTTAGTGTAGGTCCGTGCAGGATAACATGGTCTTAGCAATTCTGGATACTGCAGTCCTAGCAGGCAGTCCCTTTCAAGCTTAGTGTCCATTGGGCCTAACTTTGCCAGTTTGTATGGCCAGTTTATTTCAACTGCTAAATCATGGCCGGCTTATAAAGTCAGTCTGTTTTAACTGATAAACTGAGGTTGGCTTCCTCCATTAGCTCTGAGACTCATTTCCATAGTGTATGTTTCACAGCCTAATGCTTCTCTGAGCTACTTCCGAACTCCATTCTCCTTTGCTGCCAGCCTTAACAGGCTGAATTATGGCAAAAGGTCTTTCTCTCTTGGACCCCACCTTTCAGTTTATGAGCATTGTGGCCTAATGGCAAGAGTATGCCACACCTTGCTGTCCACTTCTCTAGTGTCTTTTCAGCGCGTGAGGACAAGAAGAACAGAGTGGCCAGTGGAGCAGAGCTCTCTGGTTTATATATTGCGTCATCTCGTGATCCCTGGTGGTCTCGAGGGCCCACAAGATTTCTAGTGATATCCAGTGGTCTCATGGCTTCTCGTGGCAACTGACGTCATCTGTGCAGCTTATGCGGTTTCTTAGCCACGCCCCTTCAACAGGGCGTTTCATGTTTCTCATGTTCAAGGGACACCTGGCTCCTCCTTATGTGCTACCAGATGCTAAGCTGAACTGCATACTAATTTCACTATAGAGGCCTAACTTCTACCACAGGAGGAAGTGAGCTTTAGTGACCTATGTCCTGTGCAGTTCCCCTGTCTGTGTAAGGAGGGGCTAGGACTAAGCTGTGTGACATGGGGACATTTAACCCAAGACAGTGTGATTACCCTCAGTGGGATCAACCTCATCAGATGAGCCCTTCAAAAGAGACAGAGCACTTCACACATCTGAGATTGGACCTTGGCATGGACCAGGGACAGTGGCTTTGAAGTAGGGGGGGCCTGTGTGGGACAAGAAATACTTGTGAACCCTATACTTAGCCTGGCTCCTGTTGGCTGTGGACAGAGAACATGGCCATCAGCAACTGAATTTTGACCCAAGCCCCAAGTGAGTGTGGACCCTCTTCCCAGAGTGTCATTGAGAATACAGATTGGTGACTTTGCCTTCAACCTGGAAGGCCTCAGAAAAATTCCCAGCCTTGAGAGCCCAGGATGCTGTCCCCTAACAGGCTAATGCATGGCTGCTAAGTGCACGTCCTGTACTGGTGGGAACTAAAGGGGAGCACGGTGGACTGCCTCTGTCCTTGTTTCCCAGAAAGCTTGAGGTCATGGGGTAGGGCTGCAGAACAGCAGCCATGTGCTGTTCCCCAGGCTGCTGATGCGGTCATCAATCCCTTGAGGCTCACCAATCAGAGGTCTTACAGTTGTCCTGGATCCTAGCACCATCCATTTGGAGGGAGTAGCAGATTCCATAGTTTGAGACCTTTGTCCCAAACAGGGCTCCTTCCCCACTTCAGATGCAGACCTCAAGCCCCAGGTATCCAGCCTATAATTGTGACTCAGGATGACACTCCCAGACTCCATGCACTCAGTAACTTCTGTTCACAGCCAACTCCTGCTATTCTATCCTTTCTGTGCTACTGATGTATCTACCCAGTGCGCTACCCAAATGTGGCCTTTGAGTGCTCCCCGGGTCTGTGCCTACAGAGAGTCTCTCTCACTTTCTAGGTTTGCTCTTGCTTGTTTAGTCTCAGTCTGCCATTCTTCCACGAGGAGAACAGGGTGCCAGAGTGTGGAACTTACGAAAGTGATGTGAGGGGCTTGGGAGAGCCGTCAGTTCTCCCACCTGACTGCATGCAGACTTATGTATCTTGGATATCCCAGATACAGGTCTTTTGAGACACAACTGAACCCCTGCTTTCACCCTGCACTGGGAACTCTGTGTCAAGCCCTACATCAGGGGCTACTCAGGGCCAGTATACATGTCCCATGTCACCTGGGGCCTGAAGGCAGGAATCGCTGCCAATAACTTGGGTACCGATAGATATCCCAGCACAGCTGTGCCCTTCAAGTGTCCTGGTTCCATCCACTGGTCCCATCTGGAAACACAGGTCCCAGGCACGGTAGCTGCCTTGGGAGCCTCTAACTCAACCTGATATAACAGAGTAGCGTGTTTTGTTTGGTTGGTTTTGCTTTTTCTTTTTTAAGTATTATTTAATTCTTAGGTAGTTTTAGTTTTACAGAAATACTGTAAAGAGAGAAGAGAATCCCCTTGTATCTCACACCATTTCCTATTCCCAATTAAGCTTTTGTTTTTGTGTCCCTTGCCTCCCCCACCCAACCCTGATACTCTCAGTCAGGATTCACTTGTGGCTACAAGCAGAAGCTCACACTGCACTCTCAGCTCTTGAAGACCTTTCTCTACCTCAGGGTCCCCTCCAGAAGCCACCAGGCACTAGCTGTCTCCTTGTCACCCTCCCTCTCGGTGCTCCCTCATGGCCCTTCAGTTGTGATGATGGCTGATGGGCCGTTTAGAATGGACTTCAACCCAGAACTTCATTTTTAGCTTCTCATCTGCTCCATGCCTGTGGAGCCCCATCTGTGCAGCAGGCTCCTCTCCGTGTTCTTTGTGGGTTCTGCCATGCCACCTCACTTAGGCATGCGATACCAACTAGCTCTCTGGAGGCCTCCGCTGACTTGAGGCTGGATCTTGGCTTTTGCACTTTGGAGAGTTTGCAACTGGCTCCTGGTTTAGGAGGAACTTGAAGGGGTCACAGAGATGAGGCGCTCAGAGACACCGGCCCTGGTGCTGGTGTTAACCCTCCTATTTGATGTGCTGTCTGTCAGGTGCTTGTGGGAACTGGAATAATCCAGATAATCCTACTCTGGCTTTAGCTCCCCATTCTGCTGTTAGTTAGGAGAACTCTGGGTGATGACGGTACTGACTTTCCTTCTCCTTCTCCTTTGGTAACCTTTGGCATGTTACTGCTCAGCTCTGACTTCTCATGTTTGTCCCCTTTGCCTCAGATTTGGTGTGCATGCCTCTTCCCGAGGGTCTTGCACACTTTCTCTGTGAGCATGCTCTGACCTGTGGAATTTGGAAGATATTCTAGCAACATCTGTGACTACACATGACAGGCTATGATGCTGGGCAAAGGGGTCTGTGTGCAGCGTGGTGGTGCTGTAGCCTGCTCAGCCTCTGGTGAGGGTTGACAGCTGCACTCCAGCATGGTGGCCAGGGTGTCCCATGTCACTGTGATGGTGACGGTGACTCATGGCGAGTGTGCCGGAGAAAGTTTGCTTTCTAACGGAGGTGCTCCTGGAGGCCATGAAGTCAGTGACAGGCTGATCTTCTGTGAGGGCTGTGCCCCAGGACGTAGCCATTTCCCAGGGTCCTTGTTTCTTGACTCTGCTCATGGGGAACTCATGCTCAAGTTTCTAATACACGAATTCTTAAGAGGACACAGTTAAATAAGTGTAATTGTTTATCCTATATCTGTCATTTATCTATCTGTCATCTATTTACCTACCTATTAATCATCTATGTGTCTATATATCTATGTATTATCTATGTATACATGTTTGTATATATGTATCACTATATATTATTACCTATGTACTGCCTATTAGTATTTATTAATTATTTATCTAAATACCTGTTTACTATACATTTTAATATAATCTACACAGATCTATGTGCTATCTATTATTTATTATTTATCTACCTACCATATGTCTGTCTATCTTGTATGTGTCTTATCTGTCATCTGTGGGTCTATCAATCATCCATATTTCTACCATCTATGTATATATATGTGCCCATATTTGTATGTCTATACTCTATCATTTGTCTATCTGTCTGTCTGTCTATCTATCTTCATCATCATCATCCATCTCTAAGAATCATCTATCTATGTATCACATATCTATCATCTATCTGTCTATAATGTGTCACCTATGAATCTGTTATCCATTGGTCAGCCCATCCATTCACAAATCCCATTTTTAGCATCCCTATCCAGTAAGCATCTTACCCCAAGTGGCAGGGAAGTCCCAACCTCCTGAGACTTTAGCCTGGATGTTTGAAACTCAGGGGATCACTTCAGAGCACTGTTCTCTGGAGATTGTGTTCCCTTTCTATTTTGTCTCCCCAAGATTTATTTTGCCTCTCTACTTGCCAGGTACAAGGCTCTTGGGAGTTCCGAGCTGTGCACACTCCCTGGCAGGGTGACTCCCGGTGCACAGTGGAAGAATAAGGCCAGTCAGAGGGTGAGGAGAGAGGTTCCCTCAGCTGCAGCTCTCCTCGTCCTTGCTCTTGGCTCCAATGCAAAGGCAGCTTTGTGCTTCTCATGGACAAGGCTTGCCGTTGAGCAGGCCAGGGATACTGCGGAATAGCAAGCAATGGAGGGAACTGAAAATTTGGCATTTCACAGAAAGCAAGCTTCCAAGAGCTGGCGTGTGAATGGAGCTTTTGCTTGGGAGCGAAGCTCTGAGCAGCCACGTGCAGGGGCCTGGCTGGAACTGTGGGAGAAAGCGGCCCTGTTCTTAGTCTTGGTCTCCTTGGCAAAAGCAACACAGATACAAAGACACGCAAAGTGGGCAACAGGATCAGTTCATTTCCCTTGGCTTCTCATAGGCTCTAAGACTTGCTTATGGATGAATGTGTTCTGGAAGATTCGCCACAGTTCCTTTTCACATGTGGAGTCTGGAGACTATGGGGATGACTGAGGGAAGCTGAGATGAAGAGGAGTGGGAGCTAGTTGCAGGGCATTATATGTATGTGTGTGTATATATATGTGTGTGTGTATGTATTTATGAATATATGCATATATAGGTGTATGTGTATGTATGTATATGTATGTGTGTATATGTATATATTTATGTGTGTATGTATGTAAGTGTAAGTATGTATATATGAATGCATATAATACATATGCACACACACATACATATGCACATACATGTGTGTGCGCATATGTATTATGATTTCTTTTTTGAGACAGGGTCATGCTACACAGCTATGGCTGACCCCAGACTGACAGTCTTCCTATCTAGGTCTCCCAAGTACAGGCATCCCTCACTGTGCTCAAACACCCAGCAGCTTCTTTTCCCAGAATGTCCAGCATTTCCTGAGCTTTTCCTTACAAAGTCATTGTAATCCTGTAGAAGCCACAATTCTTGCAACGGCTTCCCCCAGTGACAGGATGTGTGGGGGGTTGTCCAGAGCCGGAGGAGGTCCTGCCAACCCACATCCCTCGGTGTCTCTGTGGAGACAGCTTGCCCCCTCCTGTCTCCATGATGTGGAGTTGACTGTCCACTGTCTCCTTCTGCTGTGTGATTGGCTCTCTAGTGGTGGGCATATGACTTTGAGAATTTCTTCCAGAGCATTAGAGAGAACCTTTGGAAGGTTATTTTCCCTCTCTAGGGAAGTCATTGAACTGGGATGGAGGCCTAGTGGAACCAGCTCTCTGTTTCTTAAGTATGGATGCACATGGATGTGATGTTGTAACCTACTGATTGAAGCTCCAAAGCTGTGGCTTCCCCACCACCGTGGACCTGGAACTCTGAGCTAAAATAAATACTTTCTCCCCTAAGTCAGGATATTTTATTACAGCAGCAGGAAAGTAACAAGCTGAGCAAGGAGACAGGGTCCGTTTCCTGATGCATTATTTGGGGTTCTGAATTAAGGGATTCACCAAGCAGATGTGCCCAGGGTGTGTCTTTCTTTATACTCAGATTCACTGAGTTGGGGTTCTGTTCACTTCCTGCTCCCGTGGACACTTGGTGGGAGGAAATAGCTCTCCCCAGGTTACAGAGCTCATGGCAGCCTTCGAGATAGAATCCAAATGCTACCTGCTTTCCCACACCTCACACCCTTACTGTAAGCACATACTCAGTCCCAGGGAGACCCCATGTCCCCCACCTTTTCCACCAGTTTCTGGGGTGCCCCTAGCTGAAACTTCTGAAAGTCTTTCTGTAATGTTCACAGAAGAATGTAGGTGGTGATGGGGGCTGTTCCCTGTGGGGGCGCCACCGCAGTTGGAAGAAGGAACTGTTTGACTTTGGGTGATATAGTCACAGCTCTGGTCACACAGGGAGGGCCTTGAGAAAGGAGTTCGTTCGACATTTTCATGACACTGGGCTCCTGTGTCACAGAGGGCTCTCTGTAAGTCAGTGAAGAAGATATTCTTGGGAGCTGCTAATGATGCTTTTAATTTTAGTAACGAAGGACCCATGCCCACAATTTATTACTTCCTGTGGCTTTAGACTGTGGTTTCTTGGGTGGCCGTTGTGTGGAGGTTAATGGATAGTGTGATCAATTATTCAGAACACAGGCAGAGATCTTCACAGAAGCAAGGATGTCACAGATTCACTGGTTCTTTCCAGTACTGTTATCATTTTGAATCTTCACAGCATATTCTCCTCACTCTAACTCCTTAAGTGTATGCTGTTACTGACAAATGTCAAATTTGATCTCTTTTCTGAGTTTATATACAAATGCTCTTTGTGCTCCACAGCTATTCAGTTCAGAGCCCTTGTAGCTCCTTTCTACAACCTGTGTAAAACACAATGTGAACCCTGAGTGTATGAAGCCCGTGTGAGAATGCCACACAGCCCATATTTGAATGCTCTCATGGCCAGAACTACAGTGTTCCTTTTCATTCTCAGAAGGAATATATGTTGTGCTGACCTTCGTGTAAATCCTGCCCTTTCTCATTCAGTGTTTTTGATAATTGCAACTTTTTTGGTAATGTTTATCTTTTTGTATGTGTGTGGGGTATGTGGGGTATAAGAGTGTGTGTGTGTGTGTGTGTGTGTGTGTGTGTGTGTGTGTGTGTGTGTGTGTGTGT
>CAJQZJ010032083.1:11353945-11366100 GCA_907164525.1 Lophiomys imhausi
TGTGTGTGTGTGTGTGTGTGTGTGTGTGTGTGTGTGTGTGTGTGTGTATATGGAAAGGGTACTCACAGAGGCCAGAAGAGAGTGTTAGATCATTTGGAGCTGGAGCCACAGGCAATTGTGAGCCAACCAATGTTAGTGTTGTGAGCCAAACTCAAGACCTTTGGAAGAACAGCAAATGTTCTTAATTTGCCCAGTCCTCTCCAGCCTTTTGATTGCTTCCCCCTTTCTTCTCTCCTCCCCCACCTAGCCCTTTCTTCCTCCCCACTCCATCTTCTCTCTTCCTTCCTTTTCTTTGAGATGGGTTCTCATTATGAAGCCCTGGCTGTCCTGAAACTCACTTTGCAGCCTAGGCCAGACTCAAGCCATAGTAATCCTCTTGCCTTAAAACCCACCCCTGGTGCTGGGATTAGAGGTGTGAGCCATGACACCCTGTGTAGTAAAACAGAGAAATAACAGTGTTCATAGTTGGGTGACAGTGGAGATAAAACTACAATAGGAAAGGGAGGCCCTTAAATATGGTTCCCAGCCCAGGCTAGCAGGGTTACTGTCCCAAGGTCAGCAGTGTTGGCCAATGGCGGCAGTGGATACCCCAGCACACAAGGAAGTGGCAAGTGCTGGCCTAGGGGCCGCTTCCCTACCCATCCTGCGTTTCATATGCTTCTTCCGTGTTTCAATGGCAAAGCTGAATATTCTCACAGAGATGTCTAATGTATCTTTCCTCTGTCAGAGGAAAATCACAGCCACCGTCCTCAAGAAACCCTCCTTGCCCACGCACTGGAGACGTCCCCAGTCTCACTATAGAGGTCTCATTACAGAACAGCACTGTTCAATAGGATGCTCTGTGATGACAGAAATGTTCTAGGTCAGCTCTAGGTTGCAGACCCTTTAACATGAGGCCCACGTACCTGCAGAGTGGAACTTTATTCAGCTACCTTAGTTTGTAGCCAAGCAGCCACCCGTGGTCTGCAGCCCGTGGCCTGTGGCCTGTTCTCACCACACCAGACAGTACAGTGTTCAGAGCCCTGAATAGGTAGAGCTGTGTGCCTTCATTATTCTAGAATTCATGATGTGCCAGGGTGTAGGGTGGTACTATGTCTGACAGAGAGAGGGAGGATACTTTCCCCCCCTGTTTCATCTTTTTATTACATATACACATTTCAGACACGGAGTATTTCTTAGTACAGTCTGGCCTTGAACTCCCTATGTAGTCAAAGATGATCTTGAATTTCTAATCCTCCTGCCTCCATTTCTCAAGCACTGAGATTACAGGTGGTTTTATACATTGCTGAGTATTAAGCCTAGGGCATCATGTGCTGGGCAGGCACACTACCAACTGAGCTATACCCTTATCCCTAAACATACATTTGAATAAAAATCAAACTTGTATTTTTGTGTGTGAAATGTTTGTGAAACATGAAAATGTGTGAAGGAAAAGTCTAGGTAACCAGACCAAAGAGGGAAGGCTACATACATGAGTGTTCTAACCTGCACACTTGGTGGCACTTAATTCATCCTCACTCTGCAGAAGAGGGTCCCACAGCCACTGGATTGTGACCATCCACCCATTGAGAAATGTAGAGAGAGCATCTGCAGCTCCAGGGAGTGGCTGCAGGGTCCTCCCTGCTTCAGCGCTTTCAAGCTATTCAACATTTCAGAGTTCACATCTGAGGCCCTCCTAAAGGAGCCTGGGACAATTTATGTTCCAGTGAGAGAGGGGACAGCTATAGATAGCTGTGGTCCCTCCCAGTAGTCACCACCGCCTCCTCCTTCAATTCCTTTGCCAGTTTGCTAATGAAAACTTACCTGTCTGTGTTTGCATCTTTGATTTTTTTTTTATGTTTTTGGGTTGGTTTGTTTGTTTATTATTTTTTATTTCTTCAAGGTACATCTCAATCGCAATCCCCTCCCTACTCCTACTCTTCCCTCTGGTCCCTTCCTCCCATCCTCTTCCCCCTCAACCCCCCCATCCACTTCCCTTTTTTTTAAGTTTAAGGTATATCTTCCCCCCCAACAGCTTCCCCTTTCAGTCTGACAAATGGCTCTTATAACGACAAATACAATACAAAACAACAGAAATAATTAGGCCACAATTATGAGAATTATAAGGCTTAGCATACATTCCCAGTGTTCAGCCCATACATATTTGGAAACTGACTTTAACATTCTATTATCAAACCATCTCCATGAGTTTAAAGATCTATATCCAACTCAGCTTCCAACCTAACTTGCATCTCCATTTTAAAAACATCTTCTTAGATCCAGAACACCCTCTTAATTCCTAAACAACTCAAAATTTAACTATGAGACTATATGAGCTGTTTTGCGTGGTGACCAGTCTCAGTGTTTACTGTGGGAATTCAGACACTGTCTGTGGTTCACAGTGGGATGTGGAACCTCACATTCACTCCACAGTGACTAATCTCATTCACCTACTACTCAGATACAATGTTCTATGGTCAGTGCCATCTTGGATCTCCCCCTGATTTTTTTTAAAGTAATATATCTTCCCGAGGTCACTGCTGATCGTGCCTAGCTCCCCCTTCTCCATGTATGTGTCTATATGTATGTGTCTGCGTTTCTGTGTATGTGTGTGTGCGCATACATGTGCCATCATCCCAGCACAGCAGCCCTTTTAAGGAGGCTTCTTACACGCTCTGCAGGTTTAGTCACACATACAAACTGGGTCAGATGTTTCAGTCCCTGAAGAGGAGGAAACAGCCTTCCCCCAAGTCCTCAGTACATGCAGGCGTAGATTAGATCTGAACGGGGCCTGTGTATTAGTTACTTCTCTCATAGCTGTGACAAAATACCAACTAGAGACAACTTCTAGGAGGAGTTTTGTTTTGACGCATGGCCCATGGGATATCACTGGGGAAGTTGTGGACTTCAGAGCAGCTTAACCTGTTGCCGTAGGAGCTTTTGCAGTGGACAGGAAGCAGAGCTGGGTTAGCTGGGTTATAACCCTCAAATCCTACCCCTGGAGATCTTATGGCTAGGCACTGTGCCCCAAAGAATCCACAACCTCCCAAAACAACGTCACCAGCTGGAGGCAAGGTGTTCAGACACTTGAGCCTGAGGGGACTCTCCCATTCAAGCCCTAATAGCACATTGCCACGGAAGTTCACACACGCAGTGTGGACAGTGAGAAGTGGAGGAGGGGTGGGGGGCAGACCTCCCGGAACCACAGTGAACTCAGCTCCTACATGCTGATAAGCAAGGCACTTACCTCCTGGGAAGGTTTTCAAGATAAATGGGTGTGTGAGTATGCGACCCGCCATGACTCCTCGTGGTTGGTCGATGCCTGATAAATGGTGGCTGTTGTCTGGACAATCAGCAGTGATTATTAACAGGACGGTAGAAAGGAAGCAGGGATGATGCACAGTGTGGGGAACACAGTGGCTGTCTGAGAGCTAGCTGTTATTCATCTTTTTAGTAGGGAATGGTGTATGTTTCCACATTCTGTAACATTGTAACACTGAAACTGTTCCTTCCCAGGGGGCTGGAGGCCGCCAGAGCCATCATTTCACAAGTGGTCTTGGTCCGAGGTGTCCAATAGCATTTTAGAATGATCCAGGCAGAGGTATCTCAGGCTTCAACATCAATTCCAGGGCTGGGAAGACCACTCAGCAGCTTAAATGCTTGCTGTACTAACCTGAGGACCAGAATTTGATAATAAAGGCCAGGTGCAGTGGCTTGCATTGGTTATCTCAACTCTGGAGAGGCAGAGACAGGAGAATGCTTGGAGCTACTGGCCAGTAGTCTATGCTACTTGGAGAGCCCTAAGTCAATGGGACCCTGTGCCAATAAAATAAGATGGACAGTACTTGAAGAACTACATCGGAGGTTGTGATTTGATCTCCACAATCATGCATGCATATATAAACACACACACAGACACACACACAGACACACACACTCTCTCTCTCTCACTCACACACTCACATGCAACTCACACTTCAAGCTCCCTTGGGGGTGCTATCTTTCTCCCTCTAGATTATCACACTTGTCCCATGTCAGGGCCTGTGGGGCTGGTGATAGGATAGTTTATTGCAGTGCCTGAGCTGCTCAGGGTGACCATTCCAGATGATACCCTTTCCTTGTGGCCCAGTCTGGCCTTTCTGTTGCTGAAGACATCACCCTGTGAGTGTGTCCTTCAGGGATCTTCACTCCAGCCTATCTCTGCCTCACCTTTCCCTGGGGTTACACAAGTGGTGGGGCTACGACATTGTTCCAAGTTCATGACTGATGAAAATACTGTGGATTGAATTCTCCGTGGGACCTCATCCATGAAGGACACCTCTCTCCTAGGAATCACATTTAATCACTAAGAGGCAATGAGATCATTATGTGCTGGGTTGATGGCTCAGAGGTAAAGGATTTGCTGCTGCACAAGCTTGAGGTGCTAAATTTAATCCCAGAGCCCATGTGAAAGCCAGCCCTGGGATGACTGATGCTAGCACATCCCTGGTGCTTGCTGGCCAGCTAACCTCATCAAATCTCAGGCTACAGGTTCAGTGAGAAACCTGTTTCAAAACAGTAAGGTGGAGAAGCAATTGAGGAAAACATCCTACCTCAACCTTTGGCCTCCACATGCACACAGACTTCACACACATGAAGAGAGAGAGAGAGAGAGAGAGAGAGAGAGAGAGAGAGAGAGAGAGAATGTTATTGACTGCTCTAACCATTGGATGAAAGTTGATCAGATTTAAAGGTTCCTTAAAAATAGGCATGCCACACTAAAAACCAACATATAACATGGTGAGCGGTTGTTGTTTTGCCATTACCAGTCCTCTGGTATTCTTATCATGGTTGGAGAAGTTGCTAGAAGCAGGTCAGTGATGGTGTTTATCTGGGGCCAGGCCATCCACCAGCATGGAGCTCTTTTTTCCTCCAGGAGTTCTCTGCACAGCTCCAGATCCCAGTATTATCTTATTTGAACGTAGAGAAACAGAGAACTTGGCAGGAGCCTGAAGCTACCGACCATTGTAACAAAGTAGCAACGTTCAGACCACAGGGCTGAATCCAGCTGGTCCTTTCCAGGGCCCCAGAGCCTTTACTTCAGACCACAGGGCTGAATCCAGCTGGTCCTTTCCAGGGCCCCAGAGCCTTTGCTTCAGTGCTGTATTTTTCTGCCTGGGTTTCTTGGTGTCATCTTCCACTCTCCTAACCAGGTGGGAATCTCTGCTCTGAGCCTTTGTTACATGGAAGGTACTTTTGCAATGCTCTCCAAACCATCACTGAATTACTATTTAGATCCTGAGTAGTGCAAGATTCGGTATATGGACCCAGTCAAAGCCTTGTGAGAACAGGGACAGTACCCAGCTTATTCTATAGCCAAGTATCTCACACACAGTGAAGCCCTAGAAATGGTTATGGATAGAGCAGATGAAAAAGTGGTTGGTGGATGGGCATGTGTGTAGCTGGTGGGTAGGTGGGGAAGTCAATGGGTAGGTGGGTGATTGATGGGATAAATAGATGGTGGGTGACTAGGTAGAGATATAGATAGAAGGCTCTATGTATAGATAAGGTAGATGAATAGGTAAATATATAGATAATCTGTTCTATAGTTAAGTAGGTGGATATATAGACTGGCTGTCCTGTGGATGGATAGGTGGGTGATTGGTTACAGGCAAGTGGTACATGGATAGGTAGAACATAGATAAATAAGTGTTTCTATGGATGGATAGGAAGAAGGTGGATTGGTAGGTGGGTGGTAATTTGGCAAGTAGTGGATGGTGAGGAACGGCATCCCTAAGGAGCCTGTCTGGATGTGGACTGGGCTTAGAGGAAGGATGGAGGACACAGATGCTGGGAGGGGTGGACAGACAGATGTCTCTATTTCCTGTTGGTTACATTGTTCTGGAGAACCTAGTCTAATTTGAACACATATTTGCATATACACTAGGTCTCTCTTTATATGTAAATATACATCTATATTACTATATAGATATTATATAGTTATAGAAAGACTTCAGAGACTTTCAGAGCCCCCTCAGCTTGGGTAGAGTGCTGCTGTGGCCCAACTCCCTGGGATCCAGCAGACACAGGCACTCAAGACTGCCTGTGCTAGGGTTTCCAGGAGATTTTGACAGTCTGAGTTCCATGGGAAACTCTAATAATGTCAGCTTTCAGTTTGCATTCTTCAAAACCTGATGCCTGCCAGTGTGTTTCTTGACTCAAAGCTGTAGATGGCAGAGATGAGAACAGAGATGACAAGGCAAGTGACAGGACTGAGCAGCAAATACAAACTGCCAAGGCGACCCTGTTCAGCCAGGGGCAGAGAAGACGGCCCTGGGAGCACATGCCATGTTTCTGGAGAGATCACTGTGTGTCACTGCCGTCTGCTTCTCTGAGGACGGTGGCACAGACTGGAGCTGTTAGAGGGTGTGATGAGCTATGAGGAGGATGCCAGCAAATCCCCTCATCATTGTAAAACCATCTTCAGCCTGTCTTTGGAAATCAAGTGCTCAGATTCTAAAACTCTACCAAGGTGGACCAGCAGGGTAAGTCTCCTGACCAAGTTTGTAGGTGTCTCTCTTTCTGTGTGTGTGTGTGTGTGTGTGTGTGTGTGTGTGCGAAGGTGTCATTATATATTAGAATATCATTGCACATTATATACACAGTTATATAACATAATATGTAGTTACATATGTATGTTCATATATAGAGAGACAGAATATGCAAATGTGTTTAAATTAGTCTAGATTCTCCAGAAAAATGAAATCAATGGGAAATAGGGAAATCATCTATCTATCTACCTGTCTGTCTGTCTGTCTGTCTGTCTGTCTATCTGTCTGTCTATGGATAGGACCACTCATTCCCTAAGAAACGACTATGTCTACCTAACATCTATCTATCTGTGATGGCTTGGTTTTCATTTCTCATTTTGTCACAATCTTAAATCATCTGGGAAGGGAGGCTCCATGAGGCTCCGTGTATGTATAGAACTGTTTGTAATGTGGACGTGTTTGTGGGAGGCTCTCTTGATTAGTGGAGAGACCCAGCCACTGTGGATGGCCCCATTCCCCGAGCAGGTGATCCTGGTTACATAACACGGAGGTGAGCACTAGCATGTGCTACTTCATTGCTCTGTGCCCTTGACTGGAGATGAGAGGTGAGTCGCTACTTCAAGTTCCACCACCTTGATTTCCCCACAACGATGGGCTGTAACCTGGAAGGAACTGGGAGCCAAATTGAATTTTCATTTACATTGCTTTGGTCATAATATTTTATAACAGCAACAGAAAAAAATGAAGATAGTATCTATCATTTACCTCCTATCTGTATCTGTCGTTGATCTAGCTTCTATTTATCTATCTATCTACTCACCTATTATCCACCAGTCCCCTGTATACCTAGATTTATTTGGGTAACCAGTTCATGAAGTTTGGGAGGCCAAGAAATCCCAGCGGTGCCACAGATTCAGCAATTGGTTGATGATGGTAGAGGTCAAGTTTCAGACTGAAGGCTTAGACCAGGAAATCTAAAACTACAAATTTTTGCACTTGTTTGAAGACTGATGTCCTCTCATTGGACTGGCTACGGCGTCCTGATAGGGAGGGCCACCTAGTTTACTGGGTCTAAGGATTCCAGTGCTCATGTCATCTAGAGACACCCTCATAGGCACCCTACATTACATTTGCATGAATGTCTCAGTACCCTGAAGAGCAGTTGACATGGAATTAGCCATTGTGTGAACGTGTGTACATGTCTGTGTACATAGTCAATGGTTATGTTTTATGAAGAGGTCTTGGGCCTGGAACCAGGCCTTTGGTCTGGCAGTCTCCATTGTCTCTGTACTTACTAGTAAATACACAGCAGTCACTCTGATGCTCTTGTTATTCATTGCTCTCTTCTTGGTTCCTTTAAAATCAGCTATGTCCCATGTGGCCTTGTTCCTCACATGGAGATCTGGTCTCTATCATGAGGGAACCCTGAGCACATGGTGAATGAGTTTTCTCACTTTTCAGAGGAAGCAAACATCTTTAACTGCCAAAAATGCAGTGGATCTTGATGGTTTTGTGTCCTGTGATTGGCACCAACTGGAACGATCCTCCCTAGATGGTGAGAGTAGCCCTTTTGCTAAGTGACAGAGTCAGAAATGGCAGAGAACAAAGGGGTTGGGCATGGGCCACACCACCTGGCTTCCTCTTCCCCTGTCTTTCTTCCCGGACCTTTGGGGAATATTAAGAGTATTTGCATATTTTCTTGCACATGTTTTTATGTTCTAGTTTCTTTTAGCTTTAAATTCTGATTAGAAAGAAAATTGTATTCATTATTGAAAACTCATAAACTGTAGAAAGAAACCAAGAGAAAAATAGGTCCAGACTCCGCACTTTCCCATCTCCAGTATAGCTGTGGCTATGTTTTTCTATTTAATGGCAGGTTTTTCTTCCCATGTGTGGTTCTTTTAAACTGTACTATGCTCCTTAAGTCAACATCCCTCAATACCTTAACATGTTAAATATTTCCCTGAATTTCTCAGAATGCAAGAATCAAATGCAATGTTTTGCATTTGCTGCCCGTCCCTTGTTTGTCCCCTTTGCATGAAAAACATGTTTTCTGTGTGTTCTTGATACTTTGCTATGTAACTTCGTGAGACACACCTTGTTGTGAACATGTCAGCCGGCATCTTTCTTTTTGTATTCACATATATTGGTTATATGTACTAAGTAAGGTTTTTCTCTATGGCGTCTCCATATGTGTATACTGTATTCTGGTCATGTTCATCTTCTTTTACACCTCCACCACTTCCACTCATCTCCCTCTTCCCAACTAGTCTGTTTTCTACTGTTTTGTTGTTGGGCCATTTTATTAAGTTTCATTAAAGTTATTAATATGAGCAAAGTGGCTGGAATAGGGCTATTACAGGAGCACAGCAACTTACCTTTGGCTACATCACTGAAGGAAATGTTCCTCTCTCCCTAGCAACCATAACTCCCAGATAGCTCCTCAGGGAAGGGCAGGTGGGTCTCCTGCAGGTCTTGTGCAGGTGATGGCAGTTGAATGGAGTCCTACAGCAGTCTTTGGGCTGAATTCTTAGAAGCAGGACCCTGAGTCAGGAGGAATGAACATTGGAAGCAGGTTGCTCTGCTCATGACACTGGGGGCTTTGCATAGAGAAAAGAACTCTGGTTCAATCAAATAGTCTTTAAGGCATTTATTTCTTCTCTGGAGAGCTAGGGATCAGGGTCAGGTGAGAAAGTATGTCACACAGCAATGAAGGAAGCATCCTCTGGGTACTGGGTGAGTGCTGTTTCTTGTCCTCATTTGTGGTTGTCTCTTACCTTTCTGCAGGCACCACATCTGTACCTGATTTCTTCTTGGTTTTAAATGTGCCCTGAGTGTGCAGCATTGGGGCGGGAGGAGCCAGGATCTCCATTTTTATTATTATTTTAAAATCTTGGTTTGAGGTGGTAGTGCTCATTTTGTCTTTGGCCAGGTCTTGCCCGTTTGGGGATAATTATGTGCAGAACTGTGCCCTTCCTGTAAGAGGACGACGTTTACTTCTATCTTCACAGAGTGATTAGCTCTAAAATTGGAAAGCAAGCATTGTGTGTTAAAACGCATCTAAATAAAATCCCAGCGGGAGAATTAATTTCTCTTGGCAGTGCCTGAGAACTTTGATGCATATCTGAAGGGGCAGGAGGAGGGCTCTCAGTGTGCAGTGTTCCAGGGCCGTGGGGGAGGGCGAAGCACAGAGAAGAAGCACCTGACACAATCCTCTGACTTTGTCTAAAAATATTTGACACCAGCTTTCCGGCTGGGCATTGAAAGCTGCCTTCTTCAACCCTCCGTAGTCACAGCTGCATATTCTGTGACAGGGGCACTCAGCGTGGATCCAGTCCCATTGAGTTTTGTTTTGTTTTGTTTTGTGAGTCCTCACATATATTTCCTGGCTGTGGTCTAGGACTGAGGCAGGTCAGAGGGCTTGAGGCTCCTAGCACCAATTCTCCTGGAAATAAATTTGCAGAGAAGTTCCTCCATCATTACTCAATTGTGGTGTGTGTGTGTGTGTGTGTGTGTGTGTGTGTGTGTGTGTGTGTGTGCGTGTTGTGTGTATATGTGTGGAGAGAGAGACAGAGACATGTATGTACAGGTGCCTGTGTGTACATGTGTGTAGGCTAGAAATCAACATCTGATTTCTTTTTTTTTTAATTAAATACTTTATTTTTTTTTCTTCAAGTTACATCTCAGTAACAAACCCCTCCCTATTCCCCCTTCCTATCCCGCCCTTCCACCCTCTTCCCTCCAGAAGTTTCCCCTTTCAGTCCAACAGCTGGTTCCTTCTCTTATAACAGTATTATACAAAACAATAGATATAAATATGCCACATTTATGAGAGTAAATTGGCCCAGTATACCTTCCCAATGTTCAGTTTATACCTATTTGGCCCCTGACTTTAACATTCTACTATCTAACCAACTCCATGAGTTTAAAGGTCTATATGTGACTCAACATTCATACTATCTTGCAACACACTTTTAAGAGTATCTTCTTAGATCTATAACACCCTCTTGATTCCTAAACAGTTCAAAATTTAACTATAAGATTCTATCTGTCTATTCTTCAACCACCTCAGAGACCTGAGAGGGATAAATATATTTGCTTATATAGGAAGTGCAGAGCCTGCAGCTTCCAAAACTAAGAAAGAACATACCAATAACTGCCTGGACAGTTCCCATTTTCTCTCCATACATTCCAGCATCAGTCTTCAGCCTTTGGGTCCTGTTTCTCTGACAGACATTTGTTGTAGAGCAGGGATTATGAAGGACTTACCTACCCTGTCTTGGCAGAGTTAGGCTGTCGACTTCCCTGCTACCAAGTTTTGTCCTTTTTGGACAGCAGTCTGTCTGCAGTTGGTGCAAGGGGTTTTTTCATGCCAAGAGAAAGGCTTGCCACTAATTCAACCATCTTAAAGTGGAAAACTCTGTTATGTAGATGAAGAGACTACAAGCTGATAAATGGTCCTGTCTTAATGGGTTTTGGAGGTTAGCCCCAGGGAATTCCTACTTTTCCTTTTCTGTATCCTTCTTCCTCTCCTATGTAGGAGTGCATGGGCTTGAGAAAAATGAGATATAGACATAGCACAGGAAGGTCCAAGAAGAAGGGGCAGATTATTGAATATGCCCTTATACCTTTGTATATTGATACAAAATTAGTAGTTTATTTGGCTAAAGTGGTATTGACCATTGTTTATTGTGCAAAAATAAGATTGTATTGGATTACATCGGTATTGATCTTTGTATATTGATACAAAATTAAGATTATAGTTGGCCACAATGGTATTGACCCTTGCATATGGACGTAATATTAAGATTATATTGGGCTACATAGGCATTGATCTTGGTATATTGATACATAATTAAGAGTATATTTAACCACAATTGAATAGATCTTTGTATATTGATACAAATTTAAAGATAATGCTTCCCAATGGTATCATACCTAGAGATACTTAAAAATAAAATGTGAAGTTCTGACCTCTTGATACCAACCGTCTAAAACATCTGATTTCTTACTGAACCTTGAGTTCTCTGATTCAGGTAGACTGTCTGGCCAGCAAACTTGAGGGATCCATATCCCTCTCTCCACCTCCCTTGTGCTGGGCTTATAATCACTTGATGCCATATTGGGCTTTGAGTCCTTTCTGGGACTCTCAGGGCCTCACACTCCCATGCCAAGAACATAATTTACTGAACAATCGCCTCAGCCCTCTAGGATTAATTTTTGTACTGTTGGGGATAAAACCTAGGGCCTCATACATGCTAAGCAAAGTGGTTTTGGGCTATCCCCAAGTTTCAGCCTGCAGATAGATATTGAGCGACTGCTAAGAGTTATAAAGCAATAGGGATTTTATAGTCAAGGGGTTACAGAATGGTCCTCATGAAGTCAGAGATCCCAGCCGAACCCCACTATGCATGGCGGAGCCAGGGGCGTGGGACCCTAATGGGCACAGGGCATGTAGCTTCTTCCTAAGTGATAGCAGGTCCCATAAACTCAGCATTAGCAAGAGAGGAGGGGTCAGGAGTGTATCTGTAGAGATATCTCTCTGTATCTGAAGAGATATGTTGTCGTGGCTAGTTTTATGTCAACCTGACACAAGTTAAAAGTCATGGGAGAGGAGGGAGCCTCAGCTGAGAAAAAGATCAGGCT
>CAJQZJ010032083.1:11366110-11425361 GCA_907164525.1 Lophiomys imhausi
GTATTTCCTTAAGTAGTGACTGATGGTGGAGGGCCCAGCCTGTGATGGGTTCTGCCCAGGTCCAGGGTGCTAGAGTCCGCTGAGCTAACCATGAAGAACAGCCCAGTAAGCAGCATCTCTCCATGGCCTCTGCATCAGCTCCTGATCCAGGTTCCTGCCCTGCATAAGTTCCCGTCCTGACTTCCTCCAGTGATGAACTGTGTGTGATGTGGAAGTATAAGCTGAATAAACCCTTTCCTCCCCAAACTGCCTTTTGGTCATGGTGTTTCGTCACAGAGATAGAAATCCTAAGACATGTATTTGTTACATGTTGAAGTTGAAGTGAAAATACTCTTGATTCGGCTCCATCCCTTGTGAAATAAAGGGCATGCATGAACAGCCCTGTTAGTTCAGCTTCACCCCATCCCCCACTTTCTTGCTCCTAGTCCCTTCCAACCCCCTTACAGGGAATTCTAAGCTTCTACTGGGGGTGGGTGGTGGTCTTTAGTTCTCAGCAGGACTCCAGGGTCTGGCACTAGGGACTGGATACAAAGTCTGCATGGAGAGGAACTGCACACAGGAGGCTCAGCAAGATGGGCTGGCTGTGTCTCATAGAGGAGGCTGAACATCCACTGTCCTGGCATTCCCAGGCTACACCCACAGCTCCCTGCCATTCACAGACAGTGGCTGGAGAAGGACTGCACTTCACTGTGAGTGGAGTTGGGACAGGGGCAAGAGCAGCCCTCCATGCAAGGATGGCTATCGCTACAGAGGAGAAGACAAACAAATGTGTGTGTGTGCGCATTGCACATGCACATGTCCCTGCAAGCCTACACATGAGGCAGCATGTGAAGGTCATGTGGACAGACATTCTGAATCGATTATCTCCTTCCATCTTGGGATCAGGGATTGAACTCAGGTCACCAGGGTTGTAAGTACTAAGTGAGTCGTCTTGCTGGCTCTAGGCAGGTGTCTCAAGTGTTCCTTGTGGAGTTACTTCAGTCTTGAGTGAGCTCCCCTCACTCCTGTCCCAGCTCCCGCTGTCCATCCTCACATCTTTCTTTCTTTCTTTCTTTCTTTTTTTCCTGAGTGTTCTTTATCTCCGTGGAGATGTGAATTGTTTGTGTGCAGTCAGATTTTGCTTGTGTTATGTAAGCATAAATGGTACATGTATTTACACAAGCATGTGCAAGCCTGCAGACACACATGGTGCCAGTCTCCACAACCAGAATATGCTGCAGAGGAACAGTGATGAGAGTTTTAACTGTTTGTTGCACTTTCTGTTGTGTGTGTAGGAATGTGGGCATGTGTGGCACATGTGTGGGGATTGGTCAGTGGACAACTGGCAGAGTCAGTTCTCCAGGTGTAATAGGAAAAGCCTTTCTCAGAAATTAACACAATGCCTGCTACACATTAATAAGCATTATATATATGCATATGCATATCTGTCTATCATGTATGTCTGTCTGTCTGCCTATGTTTCTATCATCTATCTGTTTGGATTCAAAAGCACACACACACACACACACACACACACACACACACACACACACTCACACACGTGTCCCCTTTAACGGGAGCCTCATTCAGCCTTCTTTGTATCCCAGGTTGAAAGCAGATATTGAATGAGATATTTTTCAAAACTCAGGTTCTAGTTGTTTCTAGGTGTTACAGTGCATTAAAAAAATAACACAAATAAAACTGCATTTATTTCTTTCTCTTTCTCTCTCTCTCTCTCTCTCTCTCTCTCTCTGTCTCTCCTTGTGCATGGATATTTGCTTGTGTGTGTGTGTGTGTCTGTGTACTACATGCATGCAGTGTTTATAGAGGGCAGAAGAGGGCATCAAATCCCCTGGGAGTATAGTTACAGATAGTTATGAGCCACTATATGAGTGTTGGGAAATGAACCCAGGTCCTCTACAAGAGCAACAAATGCTCTTACCCACTGATCCATCTCTCTAGCCCCTAAAACGGTATTTTCTAAACACAACCTGTGGTGGCTTTTAAAACAAGGTTAGTTGATTTGGCCCTGAATGGTAACAGTTGCCAATCTTTGAATTATTTCCTTTCTTCCATCCAAACAAAGTTCCTCATCATGAGATTTACTGAGGCTCATTCAACTTCCTGAGACCACAGCAAGTGAACTGCTTCCCTGGTCCTTCCTGTGGTTCGCTTTGTGAGTCAGGCTGATAGGATACTGCCCTTTACTTATATGACCAGCAGTGATTTCACCTCCCTGGTCTAGGCTGGAGCTGAGGAAGGATCTCCCAGGTGGATTCTGATGGTTGAATAGACATCAGTTGTTTCTGATGGAGAATGGAGGGCAGTCCAAGGAAGAACATTCTAGAACATGTGGGTTCTGCCATTGGAGAACACATGTGGTAAAGCAATGGGCTGGGGGCGGGTTGCTCTTCTCGTCCTTCTGCCTCTTTCTCTCTCATCTCTCTTATTTCTCTTCCCTTGGTGTTGACATCCTGAAGGCCTTTGTTGGGCTCCATGTTTCCTGGAAAAAAGAAATAGTGTTAAGGTGTAGTTTGATCTTCTTGTGGGACTCCTAACAATGGGAGCAGGGGCTGTCTCTGACTCTGTTGCCTGCCTTTGGGATCCTTCCCCTAGTGGGCCGCCTTGTCTAGGCTTAATACAAGAGGAGGTGCCTAGTCTTAACTGCAGCTTGATATGCAATGGCTTGTAGATATCCATCGAGACTGGCACTTTTATGAAGAGAAACAAGAGGAATGGTTGGGGGTGTCGGGGAAGGGAGGTGGGAAGGAGGGACTGGGAGGAGAGGATGGGGAGGAGAAACTATGATCAGTATGTAAAATAAATAAAATTTAAAAAACCAAACCAAACCAAAAAAATGTCAATATAGTAAGTTCATTGTTTTTCACTGATAGTATCAATGTAAAGTTATATGTATAGATTAGAATGAAAAATTTAAATTCAAAAACAACAACAGTAAAAGATTACAGCCCTGCTCCCAAAAACCCAACTCCCTAGCCTTGTTTCTGGAGATAAGTAAGGATTAAAGTCATAGATCCAGGTCCCAGGGATACCACTGATGGCCTTGTGACCACCAGGAACACTTGCTTGCTCCTGGCTCAGTGCCATCAACACAAATCAAAGAATTTCATTTCTTGCTGCCCTGAAGTGTTGAAGCACTATATGTGATTCTGCTTTGTGTAACTGGTTGCTGCTGGGGCATGCCCAGGGGTTAGTTGTGGTGGGTTAATTGTGGTGGGATAGTTCTGGTGGATTAGTTGTGGGTTAATTGTGGTGGGTTAGCTGTGGTGGGTTAGTTGCGGCTAGGTGCCCTTCCTGAAGAAAGGGCTCATCTCATGGCCAAGATCCCTTCAGCTGCACATACCTTTAGTTGTCATCCAGAAACCTGCCGGTCTGGTTTTCCCATCAAAGTCTCAGACTCCTGGACAGGGGTCTAATTGCATCCTTGCATTGTCTCCCTCTCTCTCATAGCCTGGTTCTCTGTGTTACCCTGTTCATAGGCCTTCCCATCCTCATGATTGACAGACTCTAGCCAGCCAATTCTAGGAAAGAGAATTCTCTCCTACTATTTAAGAAAAATACTAAACTCAAGGAAAAGTATCTTGCTGCCCGGAAGCTTGTCACCCTCTTTGAAGCCACAGTCCTCATTGCCTGATGAAGTATAGGAAATTGGTGCTGTGACCTCAGAAGGGTTTGGTGGGGCAGGAAGAGAATGTCTGTTTTAGAAACCTCAGGCTGGTCCTTTAGGACCTCTGGCAATTTCCCAGCCAGCAAGAGGGTGGCTTACCCTGGTTATCCAAAGACCATGGGGAGGCTGGAGAGGTAGTCTCCAAAGATTTGACCTTGTAGGACCACACTCCCAATAGTTTTTCTTCCTAGGAACAAGCTTGTGGCATACTTGGCTCAACATGGGTGGGTCTGTCCTTCCTCAGCTTGCCGGCATAAATCACTGTCCCTTCCTTTTGGGGCTAATTAAGGAGGTCGTGTTTGATTAGAGAAGTAAAGGATGGTATTGGGTGGATGTCATTGAATGTGGGGAAGCTTGAGCTAGAGACAAGCTTGCCCTGATAGACACTACCTCAGTGTTGTGGCTGACGGCACTCTCACCCAATGGATGGGGGTGGTGCCTTGGCAACTGTCCCCACCCAAAGCACATGTGTCAGGGCTTTGTGTTTCCATGAGGCTAACACCTGCTCCAGTGAAGGAGTTGGCAGGGTGGATGATGAAGCTGCAGGTTCCTCTGCTCCCAGCTCGGCCCTGTTGGGTGCTGGGTATAGGGAAAGAAAGATGTTCCCCTTAGAATTTATGTACTGTGTAATTGCTTATTTGAGTTAACTTCTGGACTTTGTGTGTTTGTGTGCGTGTGCATGTGTGTATAATATATATAAAAGGCTAATGAGAGTGTGATTTTATGGCAAGCATATTGAAAAGCAAACAGCAAAACAAGCCATCTATGAAATTGTTCTAAGCGAGGTGATAAGGGTGATGGATGAAGCAGCGCAACTGTTCAAAATGTGCTGCTTAAGATACAGAAGTGCCGCCTCTTGTTCTCTGTGTGTTTTG
The DNA here is from genome assembly GCA_907164525.1 of Lophiomys imhausi. Lineage (NCBI taxonomy): Eukaryota > Metazoa > Chordata > Mammalia > Rodentia > Muridae > Lophiomys > Lophiomys imhausi. Next base: position 11,370,653 of record CAJQZJ010032083.1, read on the forward strand.
TGGTGCTGAGGAACCTGCAGCCTGTGCATGCCAGGAAGAAGGTCTGTCACTGGCTCTATGCCCAGGGGAAGCATGGATTTCCTGAAAGGGATTTTAAAGTGTACATTTGGATACACTCATGTTTCCTGATCAAGTATGCTTAATAAGTCTCTTGCTGGTCACAGGCTAGAGTGCTGGCCACTGGTTACATATGGGGCCTCTTGCTTTTCCCTTAAATATCATTTGTACCCCTTGCTATCCTTGGGAATCGTGTGTTTCTGATTTGATATTTGGAGTGTTAATGAGCCCTACTTATCTCTACTAGCCTTAAAGAACTTCTCTGTCCCTGCATCTGAAACATCATTGCATCAGGGTTACAGTTCAAAATGCTGATTCCAGCTCAGCATGGTACATATGGATTATGTTGAAGCTGGTTTTTTCCTCCATTTTTTTTTAGCAGTGTTTTTTTCTGTCAGCTACAAGTGTTACAGATGATCTGGGAGTGTGCCTTCCATCAAAGCTACAGGTGCCCAGAGCACAGTTCATGGAGGTCTATTTTCAAATAAGATGCCAATCCCAGGGACTGGAGACACAGCTCAGTGCTTAGGAGTGCTTGGTGCTCCTAGGGAGGACTAAAGCTTGGGCTCCCAGCACTCAAGTTGGGCTGTCTACAACTGCCTGTAACTCTATGTTCAGGAGATCAGATACCCTCTTATGGCCCCTACAGGCACTTACATATGCACATTCTCTCCCCAACTCCACATATAGATACATAATTAGAAATGAAAAAGTAAATCTTAAAAACAAAGCCCTGGGCCTTGGAGGTGACTCAGTGGCAGTGCTGGGAAGATCTGAGAGTGATCCCTATTACCCATGTAAAAAATCAGGCATGATGATGTTTGCATGTATTCCTGGTGGTCAAAAGGCAGCAAGGCAGCTAGATCCCTGGAGCTCAGTGGCCAGCCAGCTTATGACCAGTGAGAGACTGTCTCAAAAGGAAAATGTGGGGCTTCACCTAAAGAATGACAATACAGGTTGTCTCTCACCTGCATACATGTGCACCTGCATGCATGCGCACGCACACACACACACACACACACACACACACACACACACACACACACACCTGAAACCACGTTAAAAAAAAAACTAAACAAAAACCAAACCCTCACTATGTTCTTATGTGTTCTCCTCTCTCCTATTTTTCTCCTCTGAAGGTCAAAAGGTAAATTTGACAAATGTATCTGTTAGAAGGTGATGAATAATTTATAGGTGTATGCATATTTTCATGTTGTAGGTATAGAAATAGATGTAACAGGATGTGGGAAGGATTTCCCTTTGGCAAAGGAGCAAGCACATCAAACCATAAACCATGAAACATGAGGGTTTGCACAGGATACTATTCACAAACCCGCAAGAATCAAGCATGGTTTCTAGTCAGGTTTCTCTAAGATGAGGTTCTTAGAAATCTGTGCTTTCACACAGAAGGAAAAAAAAAAAGAAATGAAAGAAAAAAAGGGAGCCTCCCTGTAATGGCAGAGCCACCAATTAAAAAATCAGAGGGAATTCCAAAGAAAATTCTCTGTGATTTTGCCTGTGTTTTCCTCTAAAATTAGGGCAGTCCGTGCTGCGTGAATTGGTGCCCCACGGTTTACACGAAGGGTTGCCAGTTCAAATGCCCTGGACTCTAGAGGAGAAATATGAAAAGCTGGCCCCTGGCTTTTATGGTGTGTGCTCATGGTTCCTGTGGGGGGGAGGGAACGAGTTTTAAAAAGCCACATAAATGTACATTTTTCTCCTTAAAATTAGAAGCCATGCTTTAAAACAGTACCACACTCAAGGCAAACCAAAAACTAGCTGGTAAGTCTATATAGCAGGATGAACTACAACAGAGCAGCAGGGAGCATGGCGGAGTGGGCCAGCCTCTATGGTGAGAAGGGTGGCACATTTCCTTGAGCTGGAGACACTCTGACCTCATGATTCCCCTTGGGCCTTTACTCTGGAGAAAATCTTATCCAGGAGCAGCAGGAGGCATCCGGGATGCCCACTGCAGCTTAGACAAGCAAAGGTATAAAACACGTGTCTCCCTGTCATTGTTAGAGAACTGGGACATGATGGGAGACAGTCACACCTGAGCCCTAGCTTATGTAGTGGTGACAGGGCTGGCGTGAGGTTGAGGTGGCAGTGGCAGTGGAGTGGAGTGGAGTGGGGTGTGGGTGACTGTGGGTGGGTGGGAGATGATGAGGCATGCTGCTGCTGCATAAACTCCAGTTCTGTTGCACTCTTGCTTGCCCCCTCCCTCCTCCCCACTCCCTCCCTCCCTCCCTTCTTTTTTTTAATCTTTCCAAATAGGCACTTGTTATTTTATTGTTTTGTTTCTTTGAATACAAAGAGAACTCATCATAAGCACCAATGACAAGATATTTGTCTTTAATAATTCTGCAGCAGCATATATATTTAGTTTCTGTGTATACGTGTGTTGAAATTAAAAAAAAAAGAGACCATTTAGACTCATTATCATCTAGTGTGATAACAATTTTCCTATCAGGGACCAGAGAATGCCATGCTGCAAAGCTCGTATCAAGCGCTGAGCCATCTTCTGCATCATTGGCCACTAGTCTGTCCTTCCAGTGCCTATTAGCTAATGTGAAATATAAATTGGGAATATTTAAAATTAAAAGATGTTGTCATTACAAAATGTCAGGAAAACCTTATGGGAAGAAGTTTGACTATCTTTAGCAAAATCACATTTACGGGTCACCTTTGAACAACTAATGCTTCTTTTAGGACTCTGTCTCAGAGCATCTTGGCAAGCCATAAAATAGTACATATGTCACGCTACTTCCAGTGTCATTTTCCATTATTACAGGAGGTTAGAAATGACTCGCACATTCATAAATAGTGGATGCTTGGTTAAGCTGCCATTCAGGAGGCGGAGGCTGGACGAAGGTGTTAGTTAGCAAGACGGGCACTTCTCAAAGAGATATGAAAGTACCAGAACACCTACAAGTTTCCAAGAGGCTTGAAGCCAATCATCATAGACAGCTACTTTACAAAGCTCTATCACCAGAGAGTTCTCACTAGAAGAGCCACACAGCATAGGTGAGTGTGTGAGTGTGTGGGTGAGTGTTCTTTCACCAAACACCGAGGTTTAGACCCATCCATAATTGAGTGTGTGTTCTCTATTCTTGTTGAGTAGAATGTTATTGTGTGAATATTTTGTCTGTTCTTTGGTTGGGAGATGTTTGTGGACAATGTAAAAAAATGGATTATGAGAATTCTTATGTACACCTTTTTGTATGTGTATTTTTTGGGGGGGAGGTTCAAGACAGGGTTTCTCTGTGTAGCCCTAGCTGTCCTGGACTCGCTTTGTAGACCAGGCTGGCCTCCAACTCACAAAGATTCACCTGCCTCTACCTTCTAAGTGCTGAGATTAAAGGCGTGCACCACCACGCCTGGCCCTAGACAGATGTTGCTTCTTGAGTAAACTGTCAGGGTATAAGGTGGGCATCTGTTAAGCACCCTAAAGAGTTTGTGCACAGTTCTTAATGCACGGATCTCCCTTCCTCCACATCCTTTCTAGAAGTGGATGCTGAAGTCCATTTTAATTTTGCCATTCAGGTAGGTGTAAAAATGACACTTCACTGTGGCCTTCTAAAACTTTTTTTTTGTATCTAGGTTTATAGAGATGTAATCATATACCATAAAATTGATTCATTTGAAGTATGCATTTTAATGTTTTTTTAATGTCCTTATTGGAATGGGAAACCATCACCCTAATCCACTGTTCTCAGCAACTTGTCTAGTTCTATGTCCTGCTGTTTCTGTAATTTGGTAGTCTTAACCCCTTACACTCCTGATTTTAGTATTTTGATCTCCCACCTTGGTAAATTTAAATAGCCTCAAAGGTCAGAGAGTAACAGTGAGATAGAATATGGAATGCCATGAATTATGTCTACTGCACCCCTGAACTCATAGGGCTGGATTTTTACCTGCCCAGGATTGGACCCTCCAACATTCCATCATGGCATGGGTGGAGCCTCCCCAAGGATTGAATCCTCCAACATTCAATCATGGATTGGGGTGGAGCTTCCTGGAGGATTTAGATACTAGTAATAGAATTTTTATACCTTTGTGAATTCTGCAAAATTTGTTATTTTTATTATTGATTTCTTTCCCCCACCTCTTCCTTCTCTTCCTTTGATAGGGTCTATGTAGCCCTGACTGTTCTGGAACTCACTATGTATGTAGACTAGGCAGGCCTTGAACTCACATCTGCCTCCTGAATGCTAGGAATAGAAATATGAACTACTACACTAGCTCTGTCATTGATTTCTTATTTTATTCCTTTTTTGGATAGAAGCCAGAGTTTTAATATGATTTCAATATTTTAAAATATATGCTCATTTTTTCTTAAAATTTTTTGTTAAAATATAACTACATAATTTTCTTGTTCCTCTCCTTTCTCTAACCCCTTCCACCCTTTCCTCCCACTGCTCCTTCTCAAATCCTTGGCTTTTCCCCTTTAAACACACACACACACACACACACACACACACACACACACACAGATTTCATATATATGATTTCAGTCTCTTTTAAGTTTCTTAAGCTTAGGTCTATGATGTAGTCTATATATTGTTCTGATGGAGTTCCACATGTATTTGAAGAGACTGTGTTGTCTGATGTGGCTGGGTAAAGTGCCCCATAGTGCCCATCCTATTGAGTAATGATCTGTGTTTGGTCATTTCACTCTGTTTTCTTCTGCCTACTTTTCTATTCATGACTGAAAGTGGACTGCTGAAGTCTCCAGCTATTAATTTTAGGCTCTTCATTTCCTTTTAATTCTTTCAATTTGGAACTTTAAAAAAACTTAGGCAGTTTTAAATATTTAGTTATTTCTCTAAATGTTGGTGATATATGTCTCCATATATTTCTCTATATGGGGCAGTGATGATCACAGAACATGTGTGGAAGTACATGGACAACTTGGAAGAGCCACTTCTTCCTATGAGGCGGGCAGATCTCTGTGAGGTTGAGGCCAGCCTGGTCTTAATAGTAAGTTCCAGGTTGGCCAGAACCACATAAAGAGACCCTCTCTCAGAAAGAAGAGGAGGAGCAAGAGAAGGTGGAGGAAGAAGAAAAGGAGGAGCAGGAAGAAGAGGAGGAGGAAGAGGAAGAAGAGGAGGAAGAGGAAGAGGAGGAGGAAGAGGAAGAAGAGGCGGAGGTCCACTTCATGGCACACATCTTGGCTTTTCTTTAGTCCTTCCCTTTGTGCATCTCTCTCTGTCACAATGAAACAGTTACTCTTCGGTCAGCCCAGATCTGACCTCTTTTAATGAAGTTTCTCTTCACTCAGTCCTGTGAACTATACTGATCTACACAGCACTTTACTCTGTGTCCTTAGAGGACAATCCATGTCTTGTCAAAATTTTCTATTTGATTGGACACTGCCTTGTAGGCCCCCAGTGTATGAGGAGGCTCTTGGCCCTCACATGACTACTGAACTGGGGTGGGGGACTGATATGTAGGGACACTCCACTCCAGAGGAGTGGGATGGAAGGGATAGGGGATAGAGGGTGGGAGGGCGGGACTGGGAGGGGTGGAAAGAGGGCACTGTGATGGAGATGTAACCTGAAGTAATAAATAAATATTAAATAGATAGATAGATAAACATTACCCAATAAAATCCAGTGAATTAAAAAAACAAAACCAGGAAATGGACTTCAATATAAAATGCAAAGGTACGTAGATTTAGGACAATCCATCTGGCTAATATATAGAAGGAGACAAATCTCATATCCGTGGCATAAATGCAGAAAACTAAATCAGCTAAAACTTTGAATCATGTGAAACTTTGTGATCATGTTTTATTTTAAGTGTATCATGCTAATCTGGGAATCTGCATTTCCAGCTCTCAGAGACATGCTTCTCTGAAAAATGTACCAACACAAAAGAGAATAGGTAACTGTGCAATTACATGTTTAGTTCCTAATACTTCCTGGCCAGTGGCAATTATTTGAGCAAAGCCCTTTCCTACAACCTTGAGAATATTTCTAAAATAAAGAAGAATAATGTGTATACATCTATAATGGTTGCTGTGAAGTTTTTGCTGAGTCTGGTAACTGAGTTAGCCCTTTCATGGACATTTTCTGTTATCTATTTTTTTACTCTTGTGTTGGTGACAATTTCCCATGTTTTCATGCATCTTGAAACTTTCCTCCTCAGAACTGGATGCTTTCCATAATATATTACAGCAGCTGCAGACACTGTTTACCTTGCTCTATACTTGCTGCCACTCACTTGTTTGTGTGTCTGTGACATACCTTGGCTGTCTTAGGACTCATTCCTTCTCCCAACACCCACAGTTGAAGGTGCAGCCATTGGAGTGTGCAGTCCCCTTAAACTGGGTCCTCCCGTCTCTCTTGACTTCCCCATTCTGTCTCCTTCAACCTCTCTGGGGAGCTGTCTGTCTCTATTGACATTATACCATGCTGCCAGCCGCACCAATTGCCTGACAACTACTCTACCCTTAGACAATGTCCAGGAGTATACGCGACTCTGTAGTGCACCTCTATTAAATCTAAGCCCCCTTGCATTTTTGAGATTTGGCCAGAAGGGCTCTCGTAGCTGTCTCTGTCTCCAAAATAAACCAGCTGGCCCACGGTTGTTGCTGTGGCATCATGAGCATCTTACAGCTCATTTTTGTTGGTCTTCTATCTGGTATACCACTAAGGCAATCTCATCAGGTTTTTATTTATGATATTGCATTTTCACTGTACCATTTCCATTTGAGTATTTATCATTCCTGTTTCATTTTTTTCCTCTGTTGCTAAATAATTTCAACCTACCACATACCATTTTTTTTAAACACACCATCATTTTAAAGTTCCTGCCTCATTGTTTCAATAGGAAGGCAGTTGTGTGTATGGAGTGTGTGATTTCTTTTGACTATAAATCAGACTTTTCTTGCTTCTTCGGGAATCCTGTTTCATACTTCATCCTCAACATTTTGTATCAAATAACAGTGTACATGCTCTTGCTTTCCAGCCATCAGATTTGGAACACTCTGTCAGTTGTTAAAGTTGAGCTGGATCTGTAGTGTTTTGTAGTTCTAATTGATTCTATTCACTGCCATTTGTAGTACCATGATGGAAGAGTCAGTATTTCTCTTGTCACCACTCAGGCCATCAGAGATCACTCTGAGCTTTGTGTAACAGTGTTCTGATCTTGCGCATCTGAAGCAGGTTGCATCCTGGCTGATGTGAGGGTCCCAAGAGATGCCCTAGCTCCTGTGTCCCACAGAGGAGCTCTTCCCTGAGCTCTTTGGGCTCTGAAGAACTCATGCACACACTGCCTTATATGTGGCAAAGAGAAGAGACTCTTACAGGGCTTTCCCAGGCCTATCCCATCCCCTATATTTCAGAAACTGCACTGGGACTTACCAGCATGGGTTTCTTTTGAGTTTCATCCTTGGTCCCCTACTTTTAGGGCAAGGGCATCCTCGTGTTGGTAGGCTTCCATCTAGCTCTAGGGTCTTCCTGTCTTCTCTGGTTTTCTCCTTGATTGGCCAGTTGGACACTGTGCTGGGTCTTCCCTGTATTCTAACATGTCCCTGTCATCAACATTTTACAAAAACGTTAGCTGTCTTCTCCTTCCTCCCGAACAAGCCAACATCCTTTGTCCTACCATGGGTGGGGACAGGAACAGCCAGCTGGACAGTGTTCTCTGCCACTGCACGCTGTCCACTCCACTCTTGTTTGAGGCTGAGGTTAGTCATTGTGGTGGTCTGAATGGGAAATATCTGCTGATGGCCCATGCATTTGGTCGGTTGGCCCTCAGTAGGCATTGCTGTTTGGGGAGGATATACAACTTTTAGGAGCTACAGCCTTGCTGGAGGAAGTATGTCACTGCAGGTGGGCTTTGAGGGTTTACACCACATCCCACTTCTTGTTTACTCTTTTTGCTTCCTGTGAGTAGATGAAAATGGCAGCCAGCTTCCTGCTCTGGCTGCCCATTACCATGCCTTCCCTAACACTATGGACTCTACCTCCAAAGCCCGAAGCCCAAATAAACTTTATCCTCTGAGTTGTTTCTTTTTTTTGTTTTTGTTTTTTGTTTTGTATTGTTTTTTTGTCAGAGGATTTTATCACAGTGGAAGAGAAACTAAGACATGTAAACCCTGAGTGTCCACAGTGAGGACAGCATTCTCCTGGAGAGCCCAAAGTGACTTGTCTCACAAAATTTGGTTAAGGTTATCAACTAACCAGGTAACATAGGGGGGCTCTGCAATAGCTACTGCCTTGGCCCACAGCAAGTAGCAAGGAATTAAATCAGAAGGAATTAAATTAAATCATGACTGGAAGAGGCTCTGCTGGTCTTCACCCCCATCCTGTGTATTCCCAGATCTGATGAGCAGGTGGAGAATGTGGCACATTATGTGGTTTTCTGACAGTGTCTCACCACACTAGTCTACACAACCTAAGTCTTCAGATTCAGAGAGAAGGGAAAACTGGACTGCAAGCTGTACCGGCAAAGGTATTTGACCACATCCTCTGAGACGTGTTTGGAAGTTGGCCTTCTGGGGCTGCTGTAGGGCCACCTGACAGGAAGAATGCCATTTCCCACATGCCTTTGGCTTTGGAAACTCTGATGTCAGCTTGGCCATATAGTGACAGACGTGCCTCTCAGTGGGAGTTCCAGGAAGTTGATGGAAATTTGATCTGTATGCATGAATGACTCCAGCAGGTAGATGGAGGCTTCTCTTGTCCTCCATGTGACAATATAGTTTTTCTTGATTCCCATGGAAAAGACTTGTGATGCTGCAGAGGGACAGTCCAGACATCACCCTGGTGCTTGAGACTCTGTTTGTCGATATATTCTCCCCCACTCCCTCCCTTCCTTCCTTCTTCTTTCCCTCCTTCCCTCCCTCCCTCCCTTCCTTCCTTCCTTCCTCCCTCTCTCCCTTTCTTCTTTCCTTCTTTTTTCACTTTCACTTATGCAATCATTTTCTCATCCCAGAATCTACTGGGTGCCAGGTACCATGCAGGGAAGTGGACTATGGTGGTGATTAAAAAAAAAATCATCCCAGGCCAGGGAGTGGTAGTGCATACCTTTAATCCCAGCACTTGGGAGGGAGAGCCAGGTGAAACTCTATAGAAGTTTGAAGTCAGCCTGACCTCCAGAGCAAGTTCCAGGACAGCCAGGGCTACACAGAGAAACCTTGTCTTGAAAAAACAAAACAAAACTCATCCCACCCTCAGGGTGCTTCAGTCTAGAGGAAGGACAGACCCTGAGCCAGGCACTCCATCAGGGTATTATGGAGTACAGCAAGACTGGCCTGGTTCAGAGTAGGGTGTCTAATTGTTTTCCCTGTATAAGTAGCCTTCACCCTGAGACTCCCCAGGGAGCAGCATTCTTCAGAAAGGAGTGGGCAAAAGAGGGTGAGTATTCCACAAGCAGCAGTATGTGCCCCCCTTGTTAACAGGTAGAGCAAGTGGGTCCCGACAGTGGAATCTAAGGCTGTGGAGAGACATTGGGATTGTCCTCACAAGGAAGGGCATAAATGTGGAAATGGTAGAATCAGATTTGGTCTGGGGTGGTCTGGATCCCTGAGGCATTCCTCTTCTGCAGAACGGGCTAGAGGGAAAATCTCTGCAGCAGCCCAGGCAGGAGGAGTAGGAACACAACCGAGGCTGGGAATGGGAAGCAGTAGCAAGAACTAAAGTAAGCCAGATTCATACAAGAAACCGAAGTCCTGTGACTTTGCAGATAATGCGCATGCATGTGTGCATATGTGTATGCATGTGTGTGTGAGTGTACATGTGTGCATGCGAGTGTGCATGTGTGTATGTGTGGGGAGAGCATTTGTGTACATTCGTTTCCTAGGGATCCATGACAAATGACCTCCAACTTGGCTGCTTGATGTGAGAGATGTTTGCTCTGGCACAGCTCTGGAGGTGAGAATTCTGCAGAGATGGTGCAAACAGGGCCACACACGCTCTAGAGATTCTTAGGAAGGATCCTTCTGCCTCTTGTACCATCTGATGGCTCCTGCTGTTCCCCAGCCTGTATCTACAGCATTCCAGGATCTACCTGTGTGTCTTACAACCTTCCCTGTGTATGTATTCTGTGTCCTATTTACTTCTGTGAGGATAGAGTCACTAGATTTGGGTCTCACCAAAGCCTATGATGGCCTAATTTTAGCTTAACTAATGACCATTTGCAAAGACCTCATTTTTAAGTGAGGTCCATCTCTGAAGTTCAGAGTGGACATGAATCTTTAGGGGAGTGTCTTCTGCCCACCACAGAAAGGGAAGAGAAATCGCTTAGGACATGTGACATAGTACCTGATGTAAGCAACTTAAGGGGATATGCTGTTTTGTTGAGGTTCGGGGTTATAGTCATGGGTGTGAGTGCAATATGTCACACCATGATGGACAGGAAGGAGAGACCCTTCAAAGGTATAGTTCCCATAACACTCTTCTTCCAACCAAGTCCCACCTTCCAAGCTCCACTACCCTCCCCAACAGTCTATTCAGCCTTTGAATTTGTCAGTGGGATGATCGACCTATTAGAGCAGAGGCCTCCAGGACCAGTCACTACAAAAACCCATTGGACAGTAACTAAACCCCCACTACAGGAGCCTATGGGGAACATTTAGTGTTTAGGCCATAATTGAGTGGCTCTAGAGTCCCAACTTGAGCTGCTAGTGACTTTGGAGGACAGATGCCAGCATTAGGACTTTTGAATGCTGGAGCAGGAACACACACAGATGTATATGTGACAGGACTGCCTCTAGAAAAACCCTTAAGTTAATTCTTTTTTCATGAGTGAGTTAGATAATTTTTGGTATACTCTCATAGTGGCTGCAGGTCTGATATGCATATAAGTGACTCAGTTTGCCAAAAGTCCTATGCCTTTCATAACATGACACCCACCAAACTGCTGCTGAACTGTCTCATTGATGATTTGTGTAGGCTCCAGGGTCCACTGACTTGGTCTCTGGTCCCAATCCTGACGAGCCTAGTTCTGTGGCCTCAGGGTGGACTCGGGCTTCTCTGAAGTTTAGTCTACTTCTTTGTGAAAGATGGGCCTGCAGGCAAAACTGTGGAGTGCTTGAATGTGCTTATGGGACCCTGTCAATTCTGTGTGTTTGGGCTTCACATTTATTATTTTTATTTTAAAGATGTATTTAATTTATGTGAGTGTTTTGTCTGTATGTATGTATGTGTACCTTATACATGCCTGTGCTCACAGAGGTCAGGAGATGGCATTAAGTGCCCGGAACTGAAGGTAAAGATGGTTGTGAGCTACTCTGTGGGTTTTGGGGACAAAACCAGGATCTTCTTAAGAGTGGCAAGTGTTCTTAACTCCTGAGCCATCTCTCCAGCTCTAATACATTTTGTTTTTATTTGTGTGTATGTGCCTGTGTGTGCCTGTGTGTGTGTGTGTGTGTGTGTGTGTGTGTGTGTGTGTGTGTGTGAGTGCAATGCCCATGGAGGCCAGAAGAGGGCATCAGATCCCCTGGAGCTGGAGTTAAAGGCAGTTGAGAGCTGTCTGTTAACGGGTGTTGGGAACTGAACTCAGGTCCTCAAGAAGAGCAGCAGGTGTTCTTGAGTGCTGAGTCATCTCTCCAGCCCCTGCATTTTACTTTTAATGAAGGCATTTTGTGTAAGAATCAGATTTTAGAGTCTATCAAACGCATAGACAGAAGAGTATCTGAGATCCCACAATGGTGTTGAAATCTCCACATTACTCTTGAATAAGTGGTTGACAAGTGCCTGTTTTCCTTTAGCCCTCCTTCCACTAGACCATTAGGAGAGAAAACTCTTAGTTCACTCTGAGTTCTTTTTTTGTCAAAGATACATTTTATGTAGTGGACCAGGAAACAATACCACATGGGAAAGCAGAAAAGAGACTGAAATTAATAACAAACATTTCTCATCGAAAGGGTGTAAAGAGGGTTAGGTGAGTAGGATAAGTCTGCTTGCTGCCAGCATGAATACTTGAGTTCAGTCCTGTGGGGCCCACATGGTAGAAGTCAGGAACCAACTTTTGTAAGTTGTCCTCAGACTTTCACATACATGCTATAGCATGTGCACATGAGCACACACACACAATAAAAAAATAGGTATAAAAATGAATAAATAGAAGGGGACAAAAAGACAAACACCCCTTAAAGGATGTAGGATGTAGATGATAAAGAGAACTTCCAGGTTGAATGGAGATCAAAAAACTGTGGCTCACTGCCTTCCCTCACCTCAGCAGCTAACTTCCTTGATCCTGCTCTTTACCTTGCACCATACAGAATGATTCTTCTACAACTTGACCCTGAACAGTCTCTTACTCTGATCATATCCTGCTGCCTTGTGACCTCATCCTATAGCACTTTTGGGACTCCTCCAGGGGTCCTTCCTTCCATGGCATGGTTCTAGGCACACACTGACCCAGCCTGGATCCCTAAGGCCACACTGGGGATGTGCCTTTGGCTCTTAGCATGACCTTTTATATCAGTCCCATTTCCAACTCCCAGAATTCTCTCTGAGCCTATAGTGTGTGTTCCTCATTGCAGAGATCACACATAATGCTTTGGTGTGTTAAGTTCATTGCTTCCCATCAGGGCTGGGATCTAAGGGCTGTTTGCTAGTCAGTATGGTGGGATCTGGCAAGCAAAGGCGTTCAGACCCTGGCTCAAGGCTCCCCTTCAACACTCACCATGAACGCCATGCCTCTTCTTCAGACCCAGCAGATGCCCCCATCACTCAGCTTCCACTGTGTATGCCTCTCCCATTCATCCCAGCAGATAAATGTCCTTCAGTCTCCACAAGGCTAGAGTTAGGACTCTGCAGGCTCCTCTGCCCCCTCCACCATTTCTCATGAACAATGTACTTCTCCCCTCACTAGTGCAGTGTGCTTACGTTGCACCTGGCTTGCTGGTTTTGTCTTATTTTGTAATCAAGAACAAGCATCTATTTCAAGTAGTCTAAATTGAAGTTTCATTTCCCAAATTGCAGGCGCGGCATGAGCAGTCTCCCAGGGAAACACCCACTTTAGCAAAATTTACTTAGCTGGGCCCCTGGTCACGGGGGCATAGGGTTAGATCTAGTACTCCAGGGCATCAGTGAAGGCTGTAGAATGGGGAGGGTAATGGGGTGCAAAGCTCAGAAATGCCTGTTTGTGTCAGCTACGCCGGCGATACAGAGACAGTTAGAAAACTAAAGACAGAGAAGCAGTGAGAGATAAAGACAAGTCAACAAATATACAGACTGACATTTCTTAGGTTTGGAAGCTGCGGGCCCTGCACTTCCTGTATAATCAGATATATTTATCCCTCTCAGGTCTCTGAGGTGGTTGAAGAATAGATAGCTAGAGTCTAATAGTTAAATTTTGAGTTGTTTAGGAATCAAGAGGGTATTCTGGATCTAAGAAGATGTTTTTAAAATTGTGATGCAAGTTAGTATGAAAGCTGAGTTAGATATAGAACTTTAAACTCTTGGAGATGGTTAGATAGTAGAATGTTAAAGTCAGGTGCCAAATACATATGGACTGGACATTGGGAATGTATGCTAAGCCATATAACTCTCATAATTGTGGCCTATTTATTTCTGTTGTTTTGTATTGTATTTATTGTTATAAGAGAAAGAGCCATTTGTTGGACTGTAAGGGGGAGCTGTTGGGGAGAAAAAGATATACCTTAAAACTAAAAAAAAAAAAAAAAAAAAAGGAAGGGGATGGGGGGGTTGAGGCGGAAGAGGGTGGGAGGATGGGACTGGAGGGGGGAGTAGGGAGGGGATTGCCATTGAGATGTAACTTGAAGAAATAAAAAATAAAGTAAAAAAGAAATATACAGACTGAGATACTGAAACAGAGATGGGGACAGGGAGAGGCAGCTGGCTTTCCCCTGCACACCAAGACGATCAGGGGCCCATGTGACAGAGAGGAGGTGCATGTAGAAGACTGGTTGGTGGTCCAGGAGCCTGGGAATTTGGAGGTCCTTCTCTATCACCCACTCTCCACTTGAGCTAGTCCTAGAGGACTCTAGCTCCTCACCCTGTTTCTTCTTAAATAATGGCTTGTTATTATTGCTCAGAAGCACAAAATTACCCTCAAATGACCGTTCAGTGGCTTCCTGTAGCCAGCCCAGAAACCCCAACCTGAGATGCCCTGGCAATGCTGATGTGACTGGATGCTGGGATGTGGATCATCAGATCTCATTGAAACTGGTGGGCTTTGAGTAGCCTATTTCCTCATAGATATAGAAATGTCTGCCCATAGGTGAGCCCAGAATGAGGTCAGCTCAGCAGGATTAAAGCGCCCCGCCTCACCCCCACTCCACAGCTGCCCCCATCATGACCCTGGATCTAGTAGTGAATCATTCAAAATCCCAGCCTTCTGTATCCTTGGGCCAGATGAGTGCCCTAGGCTGGCTTCTTCAGAGGCAGGATGGGCTTTAAAGATATCATTAGCTGGGCAAAGACTCTCCAAAGGACAGAGGCAACTTGACAGGATGACCATAGAATTAGATTATCCAGAGTCCTTAATGGGAAGTGGCTCTTGGCAAACATGCAATAGATGTGCCATTCCCCCCACATTTGTATGGTACCTGGCTCTGTAATGGGGCTCACTGCTGGGGTTTCTCCAGCTCTATTGCCCCCTCCTTTTTCCCCTTCTTCTCTCCCTTCCCCAGTTCATGTCTCCAAGCCTAGACTTTGCTGAATTCTTTGCTTATCTCATTTCAGCCATGGGGAGGGGTACCTGTTATATAGGTGGACACCGGGAAACTAGGAGCATGGTGACCAGTGATGGAGAAGCAGGGCTCAGCTCTCCCACTTGCACTTGGGGAAAGATCTGGGCCTCACTGATGTCACAGAACTACACAGATGTCACAGAACCCAGTGACAGAGTTTGGCTAGTGTGCTTCTGGTCCAGGCAGGCTCTTTGTGGTAAAGAAAGGGTGTGGGCATCATACTCACCCATAGCAACTTTTCTTCCAAGTAGGGATTCTCACCTCAGGGGCTTTTCTGCCCTTAGAGGATGTGGGCAGTGTGCCAAGCTCTTTGGCTATCCTAACTGAAGTAGAATGAGGGTCTCCTGAGAATATCCAGTGGGTAGAGGCTAGACACACTGTTGAAGTCCCATGATGTAAAACCCAACACATAGAAGCCTTTACCATGAATGCCATCAAGGCTGAGGATGGCCATTCTTGCCCTAGGCCCCACTGTGACTGACCTCTTGTCTTACACCTCAGCTAGAGACCCAGGGACCTGGAGTGGGTGTTGGATGTCAGGTGAGCCTCATGTGCTGGCCTTCCCATCACTCTGTGGCATGCCTAAGGGATCAGCATCTTTGTCCATGGGTTGAGTGTCAAAACCCCCTGGCTGTAGTGGACCATGGACCCCACAGGCAGGGCTCCAGACACCATGAGTGCATCAGAACTCCAGGCAGCAGTGTGGAAAAGTCACAGAGCCTCTAAAAACCCCCCACTGTCATCCCCAGAACTCTACCAAGTCTAGAAGCAGCTGCTGCAAGAGCGGGTCTGTATGTGAGGCTTAGGGCTTTAGCTTCATTTCTGGAGAATTCTGCCTCACTCTAGTAGGCTACCAGCCCAGGCTGTATTTCTGAAGGTATGGAGCAAAGTGGAGGCTGGGGACAACCAGGCCTTTGTCTCTTGAGTTGCTCTTCTGGCCCTGGGCTGCCCTCGTCACCCCAGCTCTGCCTCGCTCACGCATGTCTATATTTAAGAATGTTTACAGATAATAATGGGCTTCAGCCCCCAAAGGCAGACTGAAGCTACCTTGCAATTGCAGTGTTGACTGGTGCTGGCTGGAGGGTTTTCAGTGAGTCTGAATGAGCGAGTGAACGAGCCTGGGGCTCCTTGCCAGCCTCTGCCTCCCAGGGCAGCGGGAACATCCAGGAGCTGCAGGGAAGCTGGGTTGCTGGAGAAAATGGAGACTTCCATCCAGAATCACTCCTTGACCTTGGCCATGAGGCAAGTTGAGTCCCCCTAGGGTGGGCATCTATTTAGGGGAGACCTTTGGCAGGCAGAGCCTCAGCAAATCCCTGCCTGCAGCTGCGCCAGGGAATGGCTTTCTCTCTAGAAGCAAAGGACTGTGTTGGATTAGAGTCTGGGGTAGGGGATGGTGCTGACCCTCTCCCAATGGCAGGTCCTATTTACATGTCTCCATGACTCAGACCAAGACCAGCCCTGAGCTTGTGTCCTAGAGCTCAGAAAGAGCAGGTAGGTCAGCCATTGTTTCCATGGAATGTCATTGTAGCCTATTACTTCTGGACTAGACATAAGACTTCCACTTGCATGCCTTTTTATCCTGAGCTGCAGGATAATTTCCAGGAAACAATAGGTTGCTTCCTTGAGTCTGTCTGTGTCCTGTTCTCATACCATGTTTTGTTAAAATTCAGTGTGCAGTAGAACCTCCCCTGTGGCAGTTTCAGCATTCATGTATGGCTGGGGATAAATATTCCCCTGTCAGGAATGATTATCCCCTTGGGTCTCTGTCCCAGTGTCCCAACTTGGGGTTGTATGCAGGCTACTGTTTGATTCTGCATGTGAAAACATTCAGTTGATTTGGAAGTAAGGTTGGTTGTCTCAAGTTAGAGCCAGGAGACGAGCCAGGGAAACTGAGTCTGGGTGATACGTGATTTTAAGTTCATGGTTTCCTGAGGCACCTGCCATGTTCCAGGCTGCAAGGATGTTTTGACTCAATGGGAATTGAGCATTCTGGATCCTGAGCACTTCAGGAGGAGGGAGAGTTCTGCATGCTGACAGACTCATCCCATCCTCCCAAAGCCACTTTCTCCTTGGGGGGGGGGGGGCTGGAAAGAAGGTCAGCTCACACACCTGGTGTGCAGTGTGGTTTTTGTGTTCTGCTTTGTGGATGAGGTACAGAATGGTGAAATGCATACTAATTTAAAAAATCTAGAAATAGTAGTAATAATTATATATATATATATATATATATATATATATATATAACATACACACATGTGCATGGTTGAGGTTCATTCAGAAAAATCAAAGCTGACTTGTCTGGGTAGACAGAGGGTCTGGGAAGCTGCTTAAAAACTGGCATTCAGTTGCCACCTAGGTGTGACTCTTGCAGAAGTAAACATTCCCAGAATGATCTGCAAATTCACTGCTGTTCAACTTCACAACTTTCACTAGCGAAGTAAAATAATAATAAGAAGTCCTCGTGGAAACCTGCTGCCTTTTTATATACACCATGGTCTTTCCCTGAGCCACACCTTAAGTAAGTAGCTCAAGTCGTTTGCTGTTCTGTGGACACCCAATATGCATACATTTTTTTCTTGCTGAAAAGTTTATATTAATACCTAGATTACCAAGGAATAGAGCCTCCAGGCAGTGTTACAGATCCTCAGCCTGGTGTCTGAACACTGTCCTTACATGATGTAATCACCTTGCTTGTGGGGTAATGGTTTATGTCAGGTATATTCAGAACATCATTATTAGGAGCAACCTGCTTCCCCTGAAGTCACACACTGTGAACCTGTAGAGTTCCCAGCAGGAAGTACCCAGCCTGAAGACCCAGTCGGATGCTCTTATCTGGTGGCTGATCCCAGTTTCTCTTGGGTCCCATGGTTGATGCTCTAGAGCCCTGGAGCTCTTGGTGCTGAGCCTGCCAGTGCTATTTTTAGCTCCCTTCCTTCATGCATCTTGACATCATTTGACATGTCACAGCTGAGTCTCTTTTGTGCATGGCAGTTTCTGTGCTCTGTGATCTGTGTTTTGTGGGACAAAAATAGTCCTTACCTCAGCACGTTGATTTATTGTTCATTATATTTGTTGTGATATCAGTTACTTTTAAAAGATATGGAATAGGGATGGGGAGGGAGGTAGCCTAGCAAGGACACACATAGGAAAGCTGGATGTGGTGGTGCCACCTGGCAATCCCCAGCACTGTGAAAGCAGAGACAAGACAGATCCCTGGCGCCCCCTAGCCAGCCAGCAGAGCCTAATGGTGAGTTCAGACCAGTGAGAGACTGACTGCTCAAGAGAAAGGTGAAGAATGACCGGCAAGGTTGACCTCAGCCTTCACACAGTGCACATACAGAGAAATAAAGTAGAGGCTATCCCTTTATTTCATCTCTGTTAGTCTGCCTGGCCATGACCACCAAGGGTGACTGTTAATCCTGCCACTGCACCAGGGGCCAGGGAGACATGATCCTGAGCTTGGAGCACCTGCACCATGCATGGCAGGCTCAGCACCAAGAGCTTCAGGGCTCTAGAGCATCAACTGTGGTGAGTCTTCAGACCTGGGGGCTGCAAGATGGCTCTATTCTCCAGCAGCCCTGGAGTGCTGGGGACATGCTCCGTGCCCTAGATCTAGATCACCCTGGATAACCTCGGGGATTTAGGGAGTAGAGAGCCTGCTTCAGAAATAGATGGAAATGCAGGGGACGTTGTTTATTTTTTTTTTTATTTATTTTTTTTTTTTGGTATCTATCCATAGAGTTGAAGGAGAACTTGACTGGAAAGGAACTAAAAGTGTAAATGAGATGTGACACTGGTGTTTTGGGAGAATGAGGACCAAGTGTCCAGAGTTCCAGGGTATGAGGCAGGCACTTGGCTCTGTGGTATTGATGGTTGGGTCCATACAGGTGTGAATGATGGTCTTGCTGGTGAGTGCCCACAGCCATGTCTGGTGGTGCCGTAGAATGATAGTAGAGCATAAATTAATATGACAGGCTTGTTTCAGCTAAGCTGCTCTGGGAACACTTGTGTGGATTTGGACATAAAAACACATATGTGTTCGTTCACTCTTATCTCTCTCCCTCATGCCCCTCCCTCCTCCTCCATCCTCCCTCTCCCTCCTCACCTTCCCTCCTCTCTCTTTCTCCTCCCCTCCCTTCCTCTCCCTCCTCCTCCCTCTCCCTCCTCCCTCTTCCTCCTCCCTCTCCCTCTCTCTCAGAGTCCAGGGGCTCTCCTTTTGTTCTTTCTGATTTTTCCACGTTCTATCCTTTCTTTTGTTTTGTTTCCATATCCTCCTGTTCCTCCCTACTTCCCTCCTCCCAGTCTCTGCACTCTGTTATTCCCCACCTCTTGCCCCCTCCTGGCTCCCTGATAGCAATCTGGTCCAGAAGGATTTTGTCTAGGGATGTCCCCAGGTCTGCTCAGATGAAGGTGGGTCAAGTACAAGTTGTTTCTCTGGGGTCTTCCATGCTGCTGCCTGGCTCTGAGAAGTTTCACAGGAGAAACTGTGCCCTTTGCTTGTATGCAGCCTACGTATGGCTGCTTGCCAGCACAGCTGAGGAGGAGTTAAGGTATCAGCCATAGGACAACCCAGCAGGGAAACACTTGCTTCCTGCCTGGTGCCTCAGTTTACCCACTCACACTCACTTTTTCACACCCAAGTCCACACAGGCACATTCACTTATTAGACATAGCAAGATGTTGGTTGAAGCCTCCAAGTTCAGCAGGTCTACATGGAGTCATTCACTGCAGCATTTTTTTCCTGTTTTTATGTTCAAAACTTTCATACACCATTTTGATAACTATAGCTGTGATGTGGGTCCCTGCAGGAATGCCACAGGGTTCCATCCTAGGATCTGAACCTTCAACACTGACCTTACTGACTTGGCACATAAGAAGATAGACAATCAATATAATTTATTTGATGTAAAGATCTCACTTTATTCTCTTTCTATTTAAAATAATTTTATTAGTTCTTTGAGAATTTGTATGATGTCTTTTGTTCATATTTACCCCTCTTCCAGTTCCTCTCAGATTCATACCACTCCTTCCTCTGATTCTTTAAATGAATCAGGTTGGGTTTGTGTAAAGGTTGCCCATATACTCTTGGCTGTATGGGCATCCATTGGAGAATCTGTCAGTGTGGCCCAGGAGCTCCTGAGCCAGATACCAAGCACTTCAGTCAGTAGCTGGTGTGAGAGGCTGATCCCATAGGAGATTACTGTTGATAAACTCCAAGGAGTCAGGTTTGCAAAGCCCATGGCCCCAGTCCTGCCCTGGGTTCAGATGGCTGGGAACCAGGCCTCTCAGGGTCACCAGGCTGCTGTCGGTGTGCTCAGGGGCTGGGGAGGTGGGTGTAGCAGAGCTAGGGAGTTTGCTGCTGCCCCGAGTTTGCATGCTGTGGGGGATAGACAGAAACAGCACCCATTATCCTGCCTGCTAGCAGTGAGCGTTGGGGGAAAATAGAACAGGGGAAGGAGACTTTCAGTGTGGTGGGTGGCAGACAATAGGGTATTAAATGCAGTGGCAGGGTGGATGGCAAGGAGGAGGTGGTATCCAAGCAAGGACCTGGTGGATGGCAGAGTTAGGAAATGAGCGTGATGGACTTGTGTTTGGACAAAAGCCCTGCGAACAGGGAATGCTCCTTTGTAAAGGCCACACCTGGAAACCTGCTTGAGATGAGGAGCCCAAGATAGCTGAAGTGGCATGGAATCCCTTCAGAGAGACAGGAGACCACATGGAGACCAGTTAGCTTTTGGTCTGAATGTGATAGGAGCTGCTGGAGGCTTGAAATTCTGAGTAGTATCCAGACACTGTTTTAAGGGAGCCCTTCGACCTCCAGGGTGAGAACAGACCAATGACAAAGGGGACTGGCCAGGCTGCAGGCCATGGCTGTGATCCAGCCAGATGAGGGGATGGCCACAGTGAAGGACATGTCTAGAAGATGCAAGACTGGCTGAAGGAGTGAGTGGAGAAGGGAGGAGGGTGTGCAGCGCTCTCGAGGGCACTTAGCTTTGTTCTCAGCATTGGAAGAACGCAGCCGGGAAAGGGAGGCTGTGATGGGGCAGCTGGGGGAGATGGAGGCACGCACGCCCGTGACTGTGCCAGCTTTGAGGTCCATGTGGGGAGGACAAACTGACAGTGAGATCTGTGATCTCAAGTAGGGAGAGTGGTCAGGCTTGAAGCGGCCCTTGCAAGAGGCCACAGTTGTGCACATGCTGAGCCTGCATGCTCTTTCCCAGACACACTTGTTTGTCTGCTGCCTGCATCCAATTTGCTGAATACTTTCTTTTAATCAGTCTTAAAAAAAAAAAAAGAATTCTTTTTAAAAGGAAATCTCTTGTCGGAAGCAGAAATCCAATAGCACTGTCTTTGATGAAAGGCAGCCATTAGATGAGACAGAGACTATAAAGCCATATGTAGGGGCTGGGGAGACGCTCAGCGGGTGAAGTGCTTGCCACACAAGATTAAGGGCCTGGGTCTGTTACCCCTGCACCCACAGAAGCAGCCAGGCATGGTCACCTGCACCTGTAATGCCAGCACTGGGGAGGAGGATAAGGGGGGACCCCCAGGGACTGGCTAGCCAGTCAGTGAGCTCCAGGATCACCAAGGGATTCTGTCTTGAAGACAACTAGGATGAAGAGCAATAAGAAGAAATGCAACCTTGGGCCTCCACATTCAGGATATGTATGCATGCACACATACAAGGGCACACTCATGCAATACACACACGCACACACGCACAGACAGTAAGCAAAACAACACATGTAGTTCACACTAGACATGATCTCCCTCCAAGGGTGTCAGACCAGAGGACCTTCTGAACTTTGTAAATAGAATAGCATCAGGTGTCAGGATGTCACAGGCTACAGAGTGCCAGGCTGAGGCGGCTCCCCTGCTGGTCATAGAAGGAAGATCAGAAGGAACTGAAGAGCCACTGGTATCTATCACCTTGCTTGGGTCCACAGCTTACCCAGGTCACTTCATGATCCTCTTCTTTGTACCTGACCCTTGAGGAGGCACTGAGTAGAGCAGCTGATCACCAGGGAATGTGGAACCAAGGAGCTTGGGGTCCACCTTGACCCCTGCTAGATGTTGGGTCCTTTTTCTCATCTTTGAGACAAAATACCCTCTGGAAGCAACTGAAGGGGGAATGGATTTATTTGGCTCACAGTGTGAAAGGATGCTGACCATCTTAGAGGTAAAGGCATGAAAGAGCTCTTGGTGGTGACAAAATGTGGCTGGGACTTCTTATACCAGACCAGAGGACATGGCTTTCTGGCCAGGCTCTCAGGGCCATTGTCCACCAGCCTCCTTTTCTACCAGGTGGTCCTATCTGCTGGAAACTCCACAGCTTCCAAAATAATAGTACCAAACGTGGACGGCGTGTTTAAGCATGTGAGTCTATAGGTGGCATTTCACATTTTCCCCATATCTCCTGGCAGGCTGGTTTCTCCTCATCAGATTTTGAAGATGGTCAACCCAAAAAAGAGAGAGTAGGGTATATCTCAGGTGGTTCTAGGGAGTGGCACTGCCCCAGCTGGGAAGGCTAGCGACCCACAGACTTCCATTCTCAGAGAATTCCCAATGGAGTTTGGTCTTTTGAAGTTAAGCAACCTGCTTCTTGCATGAGATTTCCTCATTCATTCATTCTGTTTGTTTCTATTTTAGTATGGGCAGGTGTCCTCAGAGAAGAGGGCATTGGATCCCCTGGAGTTGTAGTTACATGTGGCTTATGAACTATCCACATGGGTTATGAGACCCAAGTAGGTTGCGCTGGATAGTTTTATGTCAATATGAAGCAAGCTAAAGTCATCTGGGAAGAGGGAACCTCAATTAAGGAGTGCTGCCGTGAGATCAGGCTGTGGGCAAGCATGGGTAATTTTCTTAATTAGTTATTGATGAGGGAGGCAGCCATTGTGGGTGGTGCCATCTCTGGGCAGGCCGTCCTGGGTTATGTAAGAAGGCAGGCTGGCATCAGCTCCTGCCTTCTGGTTCCTGAACTTTGACCTTGGCAGATGCTTTCCAGCCTCAGGACCATTGCTCCTGTTGTTCTCCATCCTAAAACACTTGGTGCTTGTTGCTTGACCAGCCTCTTGTTCTTTGGGTCTCCCATCAAATAACACGTCTTCAGAGTAGTCCTCCATGGTCACCCTAAAGAGCCATCTCAACTTGGATGTCCTCCATCATAGCTTTGCTTGTTATTGTGCAGCATCGTTTCTCTTGGTCAGAACTTGTCTGCCATAAGGGTGGCCACTCTGCCAGCCATTCCATGTTGCCTGGAGCAGAAGGCCCTGAGAACAATTGGGTGGCTAAAGGAGGGAGGTCTTGAAGCCTCAGGTGTTGGGTATGGGGTGTGGTTTTACATCCTGACCTCCTTGTCCTACATGCATATGTAAGGTGCCAACTTCTAAGGTATGTCTTTTATGCCCTATGCCATGTGGCAGAACCCCTGTAGGGTATCCAGTTGTGTCCAGAGCCATGCTCCCTATTGACTGGGAGCAGAATGAGGGTAGAGTAAGGGCAGGATATGGGCTAGCCTGGCTGCCTAAGTGTGGCCTCAGCTTGACCACTTATTAACCAAGTAACCCTGACAACCACATTTTAGCCATCAGTATATCTCACCATCCTCGCCTATACGCATGGAGTCAATGGTAAGTCATTCTTCCGGGGATGTAGGGCAGATTGAGTGAGTCTGCTGCATTTACAGTCGTGGAACCAGCCAGAACTGGAATAGCACTTGGTATGTAGTAAGCAGCATCTGAGTGTGAGATTGTCAATGGTGGTGATGACGGTAATGGTGACATAATGTAGTGATGGTAATAACTGAGAGTAGTGACGGTGGCGGTAGTAGCGCATTTGACAGCACTGCTGCCGGTGGTAGTGTTGACTATGGTAGTCATGGTAATGGCGAGAAGGGTGGTGACGGTGATCTTATGGTATTTTGGCGATGATGGTGACAAAGGATATGATGGTGATGGAATTGGTGTTACTGCTGGCAAGAATGATTAATGATGACGACCATGGAAATGACCGTAGTAGTAATGATGGTGATGAATGATCAGGATGTTGATGGCAGTGATGGTGGTGGCAGTATCCTGATGGCACCGTTGGTGGTAGTGGTGATAGCAGGGTGATGGTGATGATAAAGGTGACAATTGTGATCATGGTTGCGGTGAGAGAGACGGTGATAATGCTAGAGGTGGTGATGAAGGTGATGTGGTTCTTTGTAATAGAGTCAAAAAATATGGAACGGAGTGGATTCAGTGAACATTGTAGAGAGTTAAATAGAAAGAAAGCTACGACACAGGACAGCACTGCCAGGGACTGGGCAGTCTTTGTTAGCCATGTCAAATGGACTTGCAGACTCACATTACGGAATCCATGCAGGCTGACGGCGGGATTGCTCTCTCCGAGTGTGGCCTCGAGCCTCCAAAAGTGTCAAGGATGACTTTGGAGCTGTGTTCTCACTTCCTCTGTGGCACAGGATCCATTTTAAGATTTCCAATCTGTTACACATTGATCCTTTCATGGATGTGGCAGGAAATACTGTCAGCACATTCCTCTTAGGGGTGCAGGAATGTGCACTTGTCCCAATCTAACACTCGCCTGCTGCTAGCAACACCTTGCAGGTGGGGATTGGTTCGTGACAATCACTGGTATCACTGTCGTCATCCTTGCCATCTGCACTCCTGGCTTCACTCCCACCATTGTGCTATTGGGTAGCACCATGGTAGCTGGGACTCACCCTGAGCTTTGAACCTGCAGAGCCCCCAGGTGAGGTCAGGGAAATCACCATTTCCCCTTATGTCTTTCTGTATCCCTGTGAGTGCCCGAACAGAAGAAAACATTTTACTTGTGGCTGGTACTGCCTTTGATGCCCAATACTGGCTGCTTTCTCTTGTCTAAGGATCACAGAACAACCTCAAGCATGGAGCCGTGGGAGGCACAGTCCTGCCAGAACGTGAACTACAATCACCTGTGTCCATTGCTTTTTTTTTTTTTTTTTTTGTGGCTACATAACATTTCTGGAAGTTGATTCTGATATTCCCAGTAGAGTCAAAATGTAAAGTTTATTTCACAGATAAGTTCATATAGGTGCCTAAAATAAGTTCCTTAAAATATAAATTATATAGTTAATGCATCTGAATGTATTCACAGAGCAAAACCCATACAGGTGGTGCCAGCGGGATTCTTGACCTCTTTGGAGAGCCCTATAGTTAGAGCTCAGGCCAGCAGGTGGCATTGGAGGGGGTATAGAAGTTTGGGGGTCACTTGGGGCCATGTAAGCTAATTCACTTCATCCTCAGGTACCATCAGCTTCCTCATCACAAACCCCTGCAGCGTGATAAACCACAGAAAGAGACAGAAAATACAAATCAGCTTAGGTGTTATGTCCTGAGAATGTTTGACCAATTACTCCTTTCTCTGGCATTTCTGGGAAAGCTCAATGTCCAACTTTAATTCAAGCCTCCATCCCTTGCCTGGAACTCTAACCCATGCCTTGAATCACATGTATTCCCTGCTGTTACTTTCTCTCTGCTCTGTTCTTGACTCTGTCTTCTGTTTTACCTATAACATACCTCATAAAAATGGTAGGTGACCTTTCAATCTTTTTTTTCTTCAATGTGGTGTGTAGTGAATCAATGGCGAATAGATAAATAATGACAAAACCTCAAACCATGAGATCTTTTCTCATGGTCAGGACAGAGAGGCAAAGAGCATCGTGGGACACCAGCTCTGTTCCCCAGCTCAGGCTGGGTGATGTCACGCTTGTTCCCAGCATTAATTTCTATTCTTTGCCAGTGTTCAGATCTCAGGCCTCTATAAATTAAGATACAACACAGAACTCTCCAAAGCTCATATTTGCATCCTGTGTGGGCCGACGTGCCTGGCTTCATTCTTGCTATATATACCCAAGCATCTCCTGGGTATTTTTAAATGTGCTTCTTCAAAGCCAGCTTCTCTGTCATGTACAAACTTATCACAGTACCAGTTAGCTACCATGAGGCTTCCAGAGTCCTGGGGGCAGATGGCACATAGCCCATGTGTGTTCACAAGTTGGCACTGTGGCTCCATAGGCTACATCCAGATATATATATATATATGTATATATATACACACACATATGTATATATATATATGCTGAGTGGTGATACACACATACACACACACATATGTTGCATCCTGAGATCTGAGAGCCACCTCCCCTCCATTTGTGCCACACTCTCATCCTTGCCAAGTCCTGCTTCCCTGTGTCCTGCTGGAGTGCAGGTCATTTCCATCTGTTTTGTCACCTCTGCCCACTGTGCTGGGGACTGACCCTTGGAAAGCCAGAGAGGCATCTCAGTTCTCTTGAGTCTCTGATAGGTAACAGGGCAACCTATTTGTGTGTATGTATGTGTTCAAGTGTGTATGCACGCACACATAGATGCAGGTATGTGTGCAGGTGTGTGCATGTGTGTGCAGAAGCCAGAGGTCAACAACCACAGGTGTTCTTCCGCAGGCACCATCTACCTTGTTTTTTAGATAGGGTCCCTCCCTGGAGTCTAGGGATTGATATGTAGGCTAGGTTCGCTGGGCTGTGAGCCCTAGTGATCCTCCTGTCTCCACCTCCCCAGCAACGGGTTGATGAGCATATGATGCCATACCCGGATCATTTTGCTTATTTAAATGAAGTTTCTAGGAATTGAACTCAGGGTTTCGTGCTTTCAAGGCCAACAGTTTATGACTGAGCTATCTCCCTAGCCTGGGTGTAATCTTTTATATCTGAAGTCTCTCTGGGGCAGGGTGTCCCATGCCCATGTTCCCATACTGCCTAAAATTCCTCAGTAGTTTAACCAGGATTTGTAAAAAGAAACAAACCAACAAACGACATTCCCCAAATAACAAGAGACCTCATTTGCCACCACACCAATTCCACTTCCCTGCTCTTGCAGCCCGGTGAAGGCGTGGTCCTCTAGCCTAGGGGCTGTGAGGTCTGCTCTAACCAGTTGTGGTGCCAACAGGCTTCCTGGCCAGCAGTGCTTTCTCTCAGTGTCCTCGTCCTGTGCTTGTTCTACAGGGCACTCGCCCCCTTTGTCAGGGTTCCACTGGGTCTGTGAATCTCCCTCTTACCCACCCTGTGATGGTTCTGCATGGCCAGCCCTGTGCCTCCTTAGACCTGAGCCCTAGATTTCAGCATGGGTCATGCATGCATGGCTGTGATCATGTCATGCAGGCAGAGCCTCGGGTGAGACTGTGGAGAATCTGCATGTCCCAGAAAGGCCCACAGACCAAGGTTAGACTAGGCTGTGCCTTTCTTTCTCCAGCTTCCTCTGCCAATTATGTGTATCCCCGCTAAGCATTGCACGGTCAGTGGCTTCCTTTCCAGGTTTTCTGAGAAAAGGAACCACTTCTAGCGGACCACCAGACCCTGCCCCTTGCCCCAGGGATATCTGCTCAGGTTCAGAGTAAACATTGAGCTACTTGTGGGTCCTGTAATGCCACTGAGACCGCTCAGAGACACCCATGTGTCGGGTTCAATGATACACAAGGCCCCAGGGGGCGAGGATGACATCCTAGCCCATGAACTGGGCAGGAGCCGACAGGGGAGAAGTCAGGACCAGCTCAGCATTAGATGGCAGCAAACAGGGACCTTTGAATATAGGTAAGGAAAGTGGCTGAGGTTAGACTGTCGTGGTCAGAAACAGGAAGAGCGTGGAGTCACCTGCAAGCTCTGCAGCTCCTCTGTTCTGGGAGGTCCTGTCTCCTCCCGTGAGCTGCCAACAGGCTGAGTGTCGGGTTCCATTTTTGTTGTTGCGTTCTGCTCAGCCTCCACAGGTTTGTGTGTTAGGGATTCCGACTTCAGCCTTAGATGAGAGTGATGTGTTTGGCCTGGTGCTAACATTGACTGCTCATAGTGATTCTTCTCAGACACACTTAGTCGTCTTTATGGAGGTAAATTTATCTCAGGGCCTTTCTTCTTTTATGATGTCTGGGTTTTGTGTCACAATTCGAAGGACTTTCGCACTTCAAGAGTATTTTAAAATGTCTTCTTTTAGTTTCTGTAGGCTGTCTTTTTTGTTTTTAATATTTAAAGCTTTTCTCAATCTGGAATTTGATATGAAATGTAAGGAGTGCATTCAAACTTCTTTTTATTTTCCTGGTGCTGGAGATCAAGCTTGGGACTTGTACCATAAAGTTCTAACCTCAGCCCCTAGTTACTGAAGACAGGCTGGCCTCGAACTCGAGATGCCCCTGCCTCAGTCTCCTTAATGCTAGAATGACAGGTGCCCATCTTCATATTTCACTTTAACTTTCCTTATAGACCCTCAGCAGTTTCTTTGAGTCCAGTTACTGACTAGTTACCCGGATTCTGTCACCTCAATGTTCTCAACGCCCATATAATACTGGACATGACTTATTTACTCACAGAAATCTGTCTGTTCTTGGAAGTTTTGTGTTTTAATTATCACATCGCTGTTCATATGTTTTAGAAACTGCCTTTACCTGCCTCTTCTTTTTTTGTAAATCTTACCTTATTTACTACATTTCTTTCAAATCTTTGATAAAAATGGGATTTTTTGTCTTATCAGAATCACTGAATTTTAATGAAAGAGGGATGCCCCCCTTCCAAAGCCTTCTGTCTTATTTTCTAGAGAGTTCAACAATTTTGTCAGACTGATGCTGTTTGTTGAGTGGTTCATAAAGGGAAGAATTCAACACCCCCATCTCATCTCTCCACCCTCACCCAATTCAGAACCTTCAACTCCTAGCCTTTCATCTGAAGACAGGCTGTCGATCAGGACCTGACCTTGTGCATTTTTGGTGACCCCCTCCTGTGACTTCCTTGTAACTTCTAGCTCACAACAGCCCTTTCTGCTCTGTTGTGTACAGAGGACATAGCTGAGCTAAGGGACTCAGCTGTATTCTCTTTCTGTTCCCATTCTGAGACAGTATAAGCCAGTGGAGTCAGAAGTTCATTTTGTGTGTGTGTGTGTGTGTGTGTGTTCCTCTGTTTGAAGAAGTGTGTGCACACATATGTGCATGTGTGTGACTCCTTCAGGTGTCTTCCATTAGTACTACCCAAATTTTTTTGAAAGGGCCTCTCACTGGCCTGGGCAGGCTAGGCTGACTAGCCATTGATCTGGGAAACCCACCTGTCCTCACCTCCTCCAACTGGGATTGCAGGCTTGCACCACCATACCTGGATTCTAGGGACTGAACTCAGGTCCTCATGTGTGAAAGGCAAATTCTTTACCAACTGAGCCATCACTCCAGCCCTGGAACTTCATTCTTTTATGGGGTTCGCTCCCCAAGTCTTACAGGAAACCTACCACACCTTGTGAGTGGTTCTCAGTGAGGAATCAGTTTTGGCCCACCCTGAGAGACAGAAATCCTGTAGGCACAGCCCTGATGGGGCCACGCGGCTGTAATGGAAGTACTTGGAATTGGGTGGCAGTCCAGAAGGTCCCACAGCTCAGATTGGAGGTACCCTTGTTTGCACTTGCTCTAATTCCGCATCAATGCATAAATAGCATCCAGCCAACTGCCCAGTGACAATTTGGGTTGTCCCTCACGAGGGCCCTTGAGGCTGGGGCGTGATTTTCTGTGGGCCCCTGTGACCTCCGAAGAGGAGGACAGTGGTGCTGACACCTTGTCACCCTGTCCACCGCCATTCTCCGCACTGTCTGTGCACTGCACGGTTGGCTTTCATGCAGCCCTTTGACGAGGTGCCCTTCTTATCCCCACACCACAAGTGGAGCAAACGGTCCCAGGGATGCACAAGCTGCTGTGTATCCCGTGGGCTACTCCTACCCGTGGTGCAGCTGTGTGAGAGCTGAAATTCAGGCACCTTGTGGAGACTCTCAGCTCCACCCACATGACCTGTGCACCTTACATTCTCCAGATCTGACTCTTCATCTATGAAATGAGCCATGGTACTTACGTGATAGGTTGTGAGGTTTAAAGGAAAAGATACAGGGTGAAAGTTCAGATCTCTACCTGGGACAGGGGATTCTCAGAGGGGAACCATTTCTCTTTATCTGCATGGCATATTGGAGCCTGAGTTTTTTCATATGTGTGCGAAGCCATCATTCTGCGTCTTGGATGGCTCCGTGCTCTGTGGGCTTGGTTCAAGGCTTCGGCAGGCCTGTGTTCCCATCACTGCCATTTGCATGGCCCTGGGTGGACATGGCTTAGCTTCCTCCTGCCTGAAGCACGATCTTTTGGATTTTGTGAGGATTCAGGAGGATTCTTGCTTTACTCCTGAGATGGTGGTCCTCCCTTCTCTATGGCAGAGCTCTTCTCATAGTGTGGTGCTCCCTTGTGTGTTATCTTATCATACTGTGGTGCTCCCCTGTATGTTATGTGTTGCATAGAGGTAGTGCTCTGCTGAGAGAGTGTCTCATTGTGGGCTTTGCAAAGACAGAACTCCTCTTGCTTCTGTACTGAGGTGCCTGTCAGAGAGAGGCCAGACAAGCCACAGCAGGAGGCTCCTTCTGGTCTGCAGTGGTTTGAATGAGAATGACCACCATAGACTCATGAATTTGAATGTTTGGGCCTCAGTTGGTAGAACTGTTTGGGAAGGATCAGAAGGTATGGCCTTGGTGGAGGTGTGTAATGGGGGTGGGCTTGGGTTTTCAAAAGCCCACACTAACCCTTTTCTCTACCTGCTGCCTGCAAATCAGATTGTAAAGCTCTTAGCTACTGCTTGATCCTGTCTTCTTCCACCATGATGATCTTGGTCTAACCCTATAAAACTAAATAAGCACCTAATTAAATGCTTTATTTTATAGGAGTTGCCCTGGTCATGGTGTTGCTTCACAGCAATAGAATAGAAACTGAGGCACAGTTATTGGGCAAGTGGTATTTGAGAAAGGAAGGGTGTTGGGAAATTGGGCTTTGGAGGAGAGAAGGCTAGGGTTCAGATGGGCAAGAAGCTGAAGTTGAAGAGGTGAATGGTGTGAACTTCAGCAGATGAGGACAATGGCTTTGGAGGCAGACCTCAGAAGCAGCAGCAGAACCTTTCCTGCTTGTCAGGTGATAGCACACAGTAGGCCTTAGAGTAGTGCTCATAGCAATGGCTGTTCTTGTTATTTCATTCAGGTTTGTCCTCAACCTGAAGACAGAATAGACCAGATGAGTGGGTTGCTGTGGGTCCAGGATGCTCCCAGAATCCTACATGTTCCCAGCATCCTCCAAGCACTACACCACTTCCTGTTTTGAAGGAAGTTTTGTTTTGGTTTTTTTTTCCCCCTGGCAGGTGGCACTATCTAAAAAAGCTGTGGTCCTTTATTGGGGTGGGGTCTAGCTGTAAGGGACAAGCATTTGAAGGTTATACCCAGCACCAGGTTCTCTGCTCCCTGTCCTGCTTCTCTGTGGACAACTTCTTCACTTCCTTCCACTGCCAAGAATACTGCCAGACCCTCTGCCATGTTAGATTAAAATTACCCCCCACCATGATAGACTTTAATGTGCCCCCCACCATGATAGACCAAAATGACCCCCCACCATGATAGACTAAAATGACCCCCCACCACGATAGACAATTGTCACTCCCCTTTACATGCTCAGTTTCTGTCACAAATGGGATAATAGTACCTGCCTCATAGAAGTTTGCTTTACTTTGACTGGAGAGGGTAACAGAAGTCTGCTCTGGGTACACTGCTGGGGAGGACAGCAATTGCTGCACTGGGTTGTCTGTCAGTAAGCAGTTGTGCTTGCGTGCTCTGTGTCCACCCCAAAGTAAAAGCAAATGCAGGCCAAGCCAGGGCACACTGAGCACTCCAGGACCTGGTGATACAAGATGCAGATGGGCCTGATGGAGAGATGCCGTACACAGGAGTGGACAACATGAGAGACCCTGTCTCAAACAAGGTGGAAGGCAAGGACTGACATCCAAGGCCTCTCTCTGAGGTCCACAAGGCATGTACATACCTGTACACACAACACACATATATACACAAATTAATTTTAATGAATAAGCAAATGATGGAAATAGGCCAGTATAACCACCTCTGACTCTCACCTCAGCCTCACACTCAGCACCAAGCAGTGGGCAGCCAGTGTCTACCAGGCCCTGCAGAGCTCATGGAGAGGGAAGCTGCTGTGGAGACTAGGGACATGTAGAGGCCTCTTGACCCAACTCGCAGGGAAACTGCTCCTTCTTTCAAGGGACTGAGAGGGTGTGGAATCTGCCTCAGCTCACTCTTTCTGCCCCCCCCCCCCAGATACTTCTCACACCACAGCAGAATCAGCTCGTTCAGACACTGGGCATTTGTATGCCGGCCAGTGTCACTGAGAGGGTGCAGGGTGACTTAGAGAATATTAAGGAGCAGCCTCCACTGTGACTCCATCCTGCTGGGTCTCTGAGGCACTTGCCTGAGGAAAGCCAAAGCCAGTGGTGTCTGTGGAGGGCTTGAGGCTGATTTCACCCATGTGTGATTTAGGGAGACCTTGAAAACAACAGCCTCAGAACTATCTGACTCTACAAGAGACAATACAATGAATGCACCAAAGGGAACATGGACATAGACTTTGTTTGTTTTCTCTCCCTGTCATTGAGACACTTTGCCCTAGTGGTGCTGCCTTATATGCCCCCAGTGTATGAGGAGGCTCTTGGCCCTCATATGACTGCTGAACTGGGGTGGGGGACTGTTATGTAGAGACACTCCACTCCAGAGGAATGGGATGGAAGGGATAGGGGGTAGAAGGTGGGAGGGCAGGACTGGGAGGGGTGGAAAGAGGACACCATGATGGAGACATAACCTGAAGTAATAAATAAATAAATAATAAAAAATGGAAAGCCAATTCTGACCCATTATTTTAAAGCAAAAAAAAAAAAAAAAAAGACAAAAAAAAAAAAAAAAAAAAAAACAAGGAAAGAAAGAAAGAAAAAGAAAAAGAGCCATTTGTTGGACTGAAAGGGGGAGTTGTTGGGGGAGAAAAGATATACCTTAAACTTACAAAAAAAAGGAAGTAGATGTGGGGTTGATGGGGAAGAGGATGGGAAAGTGGGACCAGAGGGGGGAGTAGGGAGGGGAATGTGATTGAGATATAACTTGAAGAAATAATAAATAAATGAATGAATGAATAATAAATAAATAAATAAATAAATAAACAAACAAACAAACAAACAAATAAATAAATAAGTAAGTAAGTAAATGAGAGACTCCCTGGCTTCTTCTGAGAAGGCTGGGCCAAAGGGAGTCAAAGGATGAGGGAGGAAGTGAATGGTTGTGGTTGTCCTCTGGAATTCAGGATTCAAGCTGGACTTTACTACCCACTTCACAGGTAATAAAAATAAGGCATGGGGTGTTGCAGTCAACTCCCTAGGTTTGGCTGGGAACTGCACAACCTTTCCCAGGCCCTGTCACAGAACATAGGCATGTATGCCCATGGAGACCTCCTAGATTCTGTCTGCAGGGCATGGGATCCCAGCCTATTTTGTTGATTTCTTCTAGAAGCCTGAGCCCAGAGGCTTCACAGGACACATCATGAAATCAGAAGTGCAAAGGGTGCTTAAACCCACTTCTTTGTCCCTGCCCACTACAGGAACTGTGGCAGTAACAGAAGGCTTCACTCTGGCCTGTCCCACCCTTTCCTAGCCACAGAACAATGGCAAGTCCTCAGTCCTCC
The DNA here is from genome assembly GCA_907164525.1 of Lophiomys imhausi. Lineage (NCBI taxonomy): Eukaryota > Metazoa > Chordata > Mammalia > Rodentia > Muridae > Lophiomys > Lophiomys imhausi. The sequence continues at coordinate 11,403,981 of CAJQZJ010032083.1, forward strand.
TCAACTTGAGGTGGCAGCTCCTGCTCTCGTTCCCCTGTGAGGAGATTATCAGATGTAGTGACTGGGAGATTAGAAGGAATATGGGCAGTAAAGAAGAAACAGCATTTCCCACCCAAGGATTTGACCAAAAATATATAAAATTTGCACTATAGGGACTCAGCTTTCAGGGATCCCCATGTGAATGGGTACCCACTTCCAGCAGAAGCCCATGCAGTGTTCAACAAGGTTGCAGCTGGAAGCACTCTGACTCCTGAGAACTGGGCAGGGAGAGGCCTGTGTTTGTCATAAGTATTCACATCGCATGGCAAGCAGGAATGAAAACATAACCCCAGTGGCTATGAAAGAACAGGACTTAAGGCCTGTAGCACTAATGTGCTACATTCTTCCCACAAGAGCCCTAGTGGTAGAGAACAGTGAAGTAAATTTCTACAGAAAAGGGACAAGTGTGCAGTGTGATTTGTGACCGTAAAACCCACAACAAATAGCAGTTTTCATGTTGTGTCTGTGTGGTGGGAAGGTTCTGGGAGAGGGAGAGGAGAGGAGGGAGACAGAATTGTAGAGTCAGCTAGCCAGATTCTTAGAGTCAGAAAGGCTTGGGCCAGATATGGTGTCCTCCTGTGAGTGAGAGGTTTCCAGAGCATCTGCCCTTATCACAGTGTTTCTCAACCTTCCTAACACTGCAACCCTTTAATATGGTTCCTCAAGCTGTGGTGACCCCCAACTATAAAATGATTCCTTTTTGTGATTTCATAGCTGTGATTTTGCTACAGTTACAGATAGTAATGTAAATATCTAATAAGCAGGATATATGATATGCAACCCTCAAAGGCATTGTCATTGTGACCCACAGGATGAGAACCACTGCTTTATCCAACACTGTTCACTTAGGAATGTCCCACAGTCTGAGTCCTACACCAACACAGACTTTCCAGATTGTCATTTTATGAGTGATGTGTTGTTCAGGCTCTTCCCTCTTTTGGTCACTCCACAGTTCATTTCTTCTCGTGGCTGACTAATACTCCGTTGTCTGGATGTACAGTTTGCTTCTTCATCAACCCATGGAAAGCCATCTTGGCTTCTTGCAATTTTGGGATGCAGGCCTTTGATGTTTTCAGAGAGGTTGGGTTCATCCTTGATGCTTACTGCCCTCCTATCATTTGTATGTCTCCATGTCCTGAGTGGCCTGGACCACTGTGGCCTCATCTCTGTCTCCAGGTCCTGCTCACTCTCCAGCCTCTTCCACCTCTTCTTGAGTGTGTAGGTGCATACACAGGCATACACTCCACAAGGGCCTTCACAGCTCCCATTTTATGTATTTGATGCAGTATGTCCCAGTTTTATAATTATTCTGAGGAATTAGAGATATGATTTTATAAGAGATTTGCTTAGGAGAGAATGGAAAAGCCAGCTCTCTTAGGATTTCTCCTTTAAAGTCAAAGTCTAGTTTAAGTCACTTTAAAGATAATATTCCATTCTCCTTGGAGAAGCTTTCCATGTGTCCCTTGTACTGGTCCCCGGAACTCTCTGTGCTTTTAGTTCCTTAGTAGGTTCATAGAAAGGTCAAGTGACTGAACCTGGTGACTCTGGTCTTTCCTTCCCTCAAAGCCCAGAGTTAGGGTGTAGTCTGCATGGGAACCCAAATACATTTTTAACTTGTAAATATTAGCTGGGACTCCCCAAAGCTACAGCAAACCACATGCCCCAGGACTTGATTGTAGCTGCAAGTCATTGATTCTTGATGGCAACAAATGTTTTCATTCTGTCCTTGTGAGTAAAAAAACCCTCTTCGACCTTGCTATGATGTTAAGGCCTCTAGCTTCATGGGATTCAGTCTTTCCCTGTGCTATGGCTCTTCTCAAATCTTAGAGACTGGGTATTTAACTTGGTTCTGCAAATGAATTTTCCTACTTCCCTTGTATTTATCATGAAAGTATTACAGTGGACACCACATGTTTGCACCAGAAAGTTGAGTGTCATGAAAATGTCTGTGTTTTCTTATGGGTTTTGTTACTATCACCTTTGTTAGATAGTGTGTAGTTTGCACAGTGAGCTTGTTTTCTGGTAGACCAGTTCTCCTTCCCTGAAGCCACTGTTACTCTTCTTCTTTGTGTTCCTTGGAGATATATCAAGGTCACTCATCCTTTGTGCCTGTGTGTATCTATTTTTTATAGTAGTGATTGTAGTCTATGTATGCTATGTTCACCTTTCCATGTGGTGTGTGTGTGTGTGTGTGTGTGTGTGTGTGTGTGTGTGTGTGTGTTCATATGTGTGAATGTGGACACCTGTCAGGTGTCCTGCTCTATCATTCTTGTCTTATCTCTCATCGAACATGAAGCCAGGCTGGTGGCCAGCAAATCCTAGAATGTGATCTTTTGTCTATTTTCCTGTATTATTGGGTTTGCTGGCTCATGGGTGAGACCAAGCCTAGATTCTTACAGGAGTGCTGAGAATTCAAGCTCTGGCCCTCATGTTTGCCCAGTAAGTTCCTCCCTGGACCATCTCCCCAGCCCCTGTGCCTTTTCTTACTTTCGAACATTTCTTTGTGGTCATCACATATGAAGCATTCTCTGGTCTCTCGTTCTTCTCCACGTCCTGCCTGGTATTTGCTCCAGGGATGTGTAGCCAAATGTTCCTCTCTAGTGTCTGCTGGTGGACACAGAGCCACTGCCCAACAGATTTCAATTCTCTTAGTGAATGTCTTTGTATCTGTGTTTCCCATGAGTCTTTGATCTCAGGACTCAGTTTATTTATTAGTATGTATGCTGTTAATTGCAACTGCTGGGTCAGGTGATCAACACTTTAAAGTTGGTAGAATACAACAAAAATTGAATGACAATGGTATCACAGCCACGTGCAGTCTCACATTAACAGGGCACTGTTTCTGAACCCCCTCTCAGACATTAGACCCTCTAAAGGATTTGAAGAAATAATCACTTTTTGGTTTAAAATCAAGCCCATATGCCCAGTCAGGAGTTGAGTAGGATAGAAAGAGGTAAGGCTGGTATCAGAAAGGTTATGCTGGGTGACATCACAAGCCATTTGCTTTCCTGGGTTCCATGCTTTTGTGGGTGTTCACACTTCTATATTCTTCTTTTTTTAAACATACATTATCATGCCAGTTGTGGGAGAATTTCACCTGTAATAAATGTTTGTACAGTAAGTTCTGATGAGTTTAGCCACTCCCCTGTGTGCTGACAGCAGGCCGGGTACCTGGTGGGGGCTCTCTTATGCCTCACAGTATTCTAACAAGGTTGGGAGTCAGCATTTTCATTTGTGTTTCACAGAGGAGAAAACAGGTTCAGAGAGACAAAGTCTTTAACAGAAGCAGGAAGCCAGACTCCTATCAAAGAGACCCCTCCAAGGATCCCTTTGACTAAGGATCACCTGCTAAGCCAGGCTCTGGGGACCCCAGTGACTCTGAGGCTTTGCCAGACAGGCTTCAGAAGTGTGGAAAATAGTGAGGCAGAAATAGATGCATTGCATGAATCTTTAAAAAAAATCCAGATAGGTTTTATATCTTAGAGAGCAGTTTTCAATTAAAAAAAAAAAAAAACTGTACCGAAAGTGAGAACTCATATGCAGATTCTCCTTCCTTCTGGCTGCCCTGTCGCTAACTAACATCCTGTACTGTGTGGCTCACTGTGTCAGCTAAGGAGACAACCTGGACACATGGCTGGCTGAGACCACAGTCTTCATCAGGGCTCACTGTGAGTATTGAATGCTGTATGGGCTTTGACTGATGGACATAGTCCTGTAGCTGCCACACCAGCACTGGCAGTCCCCAGAAGCCTCTGGGCTCCCCTTATCTATGCCCTGCCCCTAATCACACGGTGATTGTCTTTGCTTTGCTATTTCCAGGAAGTCACACGGTTCAGATCCTGCACGCATGCATACCTTTCACATTGTCGTTTTCTGAGTGATGCCTCGCACAGGCTCTTCCATTTTTTGGTAGCTCCATTGCTCATTTCTTTTCATGGCTGGCTAATACTCCATTGTCAGGATGTACCATTTGTTTCTTCATCAGTCCATGAAAAACCATTTTGTCTTCTTTCAATTTTGGGGTCCAGACCAAAATTTGATGTTTTCGGGTTAGAGATCTCCCTCCATGCTCACTGGCTTCACGTCATTTGTATGTCTCCATGTCCACCTTGTCTGTCCCTCCTCTCCCAAGGTCCCGTTTGTCTTCCCCACAACACATAGACTTGCAACAGGCCCCTGATGCTAACCCTTCCCACCGTTCTGGACGCTCTGCCCTGCTCTCACTCTGTAGGATGGGTGTTTGTCTGGCCACCCTCAAGCTCTTCCTGTTGGCAACTGCACCTGCATGTTCACCACATGCATCCATCCCAAAAGAGACCTGGCCACATCCAATGGTGTGAGCACCTTCTCAGGAAGCTGTGGTTTCTGCATCCCTCTGGCGGCTGGCCCAATGGCTCCTTCCTATGGAAATGGAGTGTTGTTTGCAACACCCTTGCTGCTGGAATCATGTAAATGCTCCTCCTTGCCCCACTGCTCTAGCTTCAGGTTATGTTCATACAGATGCTGCTGTGTTGGCCTCCTCAGCGGAGACAGGCTCCCCAGAAATGATAGTTCTAAGCAGATCTTAGAATTGACCAACACCAGTTCCATGTTCTCTCCAGTCTTTCTGAGCAGGGACGGTCTCTTCTCTGGTGTGGCAACTAGTCTTCAGTGAGGGACGGTCTGAAGGTATTTTCATGAGGACACTTAGTCCCCGGGATCACCTGCTCCTGACTCACGCAGCATTTATTTTAAGCCTAAGTCTTTCAAAAGGTCATGTAGATTTTTCAAACAGAGTTTGCGTGTCATTGGCTCACTTTCTCCTCGCCCATTCTTGCTTTTAACAAAGGGAGTTATTTTGGGGGAACTCGGGCTCCCATGCAGCACAGTCAGCCCAGAATAGAGCTGTGCAAGCATGCTGGTAGGATCCTTGCCTCTGATGGTGGGGGGACGACTGGGCTCTAGGTAGGAAGTGTTGAGATTTTTAACTAAAGTCTCATTTCCAATTATGCAAATAAGCCATGTGTATGATGGAAATATTTTCAGATAAGTGCAAGAAAGAAAATCATTTTTATCCACAGTTACTCTAAATATCGTTAACACTTCAAAGAGTGTCCCCTTCCTCAGGGGTGCACGCGCGCTGGTCTGGTCTTGCCAGACTGGAAGCTGCATGCAGCCAGTGGTCTCTCTGGTTTGTTCATTGCTCTGTAGACAGTGTCTGCCCCTGACGAGGGCTCGACATCAGTTTATTAAGTGAATGAAACTTGCATATGTGTGTGTCACATATTGAAAAAAAAATTGGATAGTTCTCTATGTTTGATTTTTATGTTTCCTTCATTTCACACCAGCAATTCCCCACTTAAGTTTTCTTTGAGGATTGGGAGATGACTCAGTCTGTAAAGTACTTGTACAAATATTAGTATCTGAAGTTGATTACCCAGAACTCATGTAAAAAGACCTGCTGCTGAGGCACGTGTCCCTGTACTCCCAGCACTGGGGAGGTGAAGATAGGAGGATCCTCAGTGCTCACTGGCCAGCCAGTCTACTGAGTTGTAGAGTTCCAATGTCAGTGAGAGACACTGTCTCAAAAACGAAAGCAGAGAGAGATTGAGGGAGACACCTGACATTGACCTCTGGCCTCCTCATGTATGACCATAGACGTGTATACACCCTACATGTTCATATACATGCTCATGCACATTAAAACACACACTTATACATACTTGCAATATAAATAAAATATTAACAATTTCTTTGAAACTATGATCTCATTTTAAAAATAATACCTTTGTTCTTTGAGATTTCATATTGTGTATTTGGAACATATTTAGTCCCTTCCCCAACTCCTCCCTTAACCACTCTCTTCTCTCTTCGAGGTTTTTTTCTTCTTTGTTTCACACAATTGTGTCCAGTTTGTGTTGCCTAACTAGTCTTGGGAGTGGGACCTGTCCTGACATGTGTCTACCCATGAGGAGTCACATCATTAAAGAAAACTGGCTCTGTCTTTCTTTCCCAGTTGCTACCAAATGCCAACGGCTCCTCAGCTACTGGATGGAATTCATGCCAACCTTTCCCTCTTCTATACTGGGGTTGTCTGGCTTGAGCATGCACAAGTCTTGTACATGCTGCCACAATCACTGTGTGTTCTGTTCGTATGTGCAGATTCTCTGTTATGTCTTGTAAGCACTGATCCCTTGATGTTGTGTATTTCCTCTTGCTTTTATAATCTTCAGCAAATATTTGAGTCTTAGGGGTATCAGTGTGATATGCACATCCTGTCCAGGGCTGAGCATTCCATAGTTTCTTATTCTCTGCATACTGACCAGTTGACAATCTCCGTGTTAATTGGCATCTACTGCAAGGGGAAGCCTCTCTGATGAAGTTTGAGAGATGCTGTAATCTATGAGGGGAGATAGAGTATAACAATATGTCTTTAGGAGCCTTTTAATTACTATGTTCATTTAGTGAAATAATAGTAATAGGTTCTATCCTAAGCCTTATGGCTTATCTAGCCACAGGTTCTTTGCTTCTTTAAAGGTGCCAGGAATGGATGGGTTCCATCTCATGGAGTCGGCTTTAGATAGAATTTGAAAGTGGTTATTTACTCCAATAACATTGGTGCCACTGTTGTACCAATATGCATGTCTTATCAGGCTAATCATTATTGTAGCTCACAGAGTTCACAGCTAGGTGAGACTGTAATTACTTTTCTCCTCCAGTAGTGTGCATAGCAACTTCCAGCCCTGTTAAAGCTATCCAGTAGACATGAAGCTTCCAAGTCAGTACCAGCTTGATATTTTCATATTCATTGACTCAAGTATGTGGTGTCTAAGGTCTTACCTTCAACTTCTGGAGGGTAGCCAAGAGATTGACCAATAGCTTCTAATGCTTGGAGGAGGGGGTTCTACGTAATTTCATTGACCAACAACTCAAAAAGAAGTAACCCCTTCCTAGTACTAGAGTTTTAAAATTTGCTAGCATGAGGTGTCGATTGTACCTTGATCATAGGGTAGTCCCATTAAATCTCTCTCTCTCTCTCTCTCTCTCTCTCTCTCTCTCTCTCCATTGAAAGCCTCTATTGTAGTAGGTTTTCATATGACCCTGTCAAAGGGTTATCACTCTTTAATGTAATCCCTCCCTGCATTCCCTCATCACCCTGCTCTCCTATCCCCACCCCAATTTAACCCTTGCTGTTCCATCATTCCCCTTTAATCCTTCATGCCACTATGTTCTATCTCCCCTCCCTTCAAGACCACATTCCACATGGCCACTTAGTAATTTCCTGACATCTATAGATATTCCAGATGGAACTAACATGATTTTCTGAAAGTCAGTATGTTACTGTATGAAAATTTTTATTGGAAAGACTTTTAACATGGCAATATTCCAAACACCTTTATCCCCTTCCTTATGACATTCTTAATGTTTTTATCTATTTTCAACGAAGAACTTTCCAGAGGCACTGTACCAACTTTGATCCCATCAGCCCAATGAGTGAAATCTTTTTTTTTTTTTTTTTTAATGCTCCCATGGGAAGCAGCATTGTGGCCAATCTTACCCTGATTTCCCCTGTTTCTCAGCATTATTGTGGTGTTTTCATGTTCAGGAGTTTAAAAGCTGTCAGGATGAATCTATTAGTGATTTTTCATTGGGGTTATGTTTATTTTATCACTTATGTATTTAATGGTTTCATTCTAAGGTCTGGTAACTGATTGCACAATTATCTTTCTCTGGGAGCATTTCAGGCCATGGGAGACCCACTTTAGTTTGAAGAATGACTTCTGAGGCATTCTGGGGCCTCTTCTACTCTTTCTGTGTGAGATGTGACCCATGTCAGCTCTTTCCTGATACCCCTTCTGTTTATCCAGAGAGCTCCCACCCAGTGTCCTCACTTTGCAGGATGAGTGATTGGTTGGCTCTTGGCAGTCTTGACCACACTGAAGCTTCTCAATTTGATAACTGTACACCCATTCCCACTGTGTGCATTCATTTCAAGAGACCTGGCCATGTCTGATTTTGTGAGTTCAGCAACCAGCTGTGTTCTAGGAATCATCTGCTTCTTGCCCCTGAGTGAGAGTGTGAGTATCACCACCTACCAGCCTCTCAGAAGCCCTTCTAGGCTTTTTGTTTTCTTTCTTTATCTGGGCCTCCTTTGCTTTTCTGTTAAGTGTTCCATTAACTACAGTTTGGGGCTGGTGAGATGGCTCAGTTGGTGAAACCCTGAGTTTGATCCACAGCACTCACACTCATGGATGTGATGGGGCACATTTATAATTCAGTCCTGGGGAGATGGAGAGGGACAGACACCTGGGACTTGCTGGCTGGCCAGCCCAGCCTATCTAGAGAGCCAGGTCCTAGGGAGGGACACTGTTTCAAAATGCAAGGTGGGTGTCTCTGGAGAAAGGACACCCAAGGTTGACCTCTGGCCCCCACACAAGTATGTAGTTGTACAGACATAACTATAGGTTTAAATACCTTCATATGAGAACCATTCTTTCATATAATTTCTATAAGAAGAATATTGTAGCTTATGTTATATTATGCAGTTAAAATTGCATAATACACATTTTTAAATAATTTGGGAGATCTGCCTTCTTTTCCAAATTAAGTAGCCCCAGTCATGAGCAGGAATATCTGCACATTATTTGAGAATAGCTCCCTTCAACCAATATAATTCTAAACTTAAATTTCATTGTTTCATCAACAAGTTATTGCACATTTTATTTCTGTTGTGTAATATTTTGCATTCTTCATTGTAAATGGGATTCTCATTCCCTTTTAAATTATCTGGGTGATCTTCCCTAACTGGTTAGGGAATAATATTGATTTGAGCTCAACCACTGTATACAACTTGCCTTAAACACGCTCTTAGTACTTAGGTTTGATCATTGCCTCTTAACATTTATCATAGGTAGTCTCCCAGAACTTAGCAGGCCTTCCCAGTTGCTTCCTTTGAGCTCTCTGAGTGCAGGTTGGCTGCTGGGCCCACATCGCAGTGATGAGAGAGGCAGACGCTCTCTCGGTTGTGTCCAGAAGGCCTCAGTAGCTCCCAGCTGAAGGGGTCCTGGCTCAAGTTACTTCTGCTCCTTGGCTCATTCCCTGACTTTTGTGGAATGTCAGTGACCATTTGCCTTCCAGTGGGCCTAGAGGAAAGGACTATTTAAACAAGTCAGTCTGCCTATCAATTGGGGGGAGACCTTGAGTGTCAGCCTCAGGCCTGGGCTTTGAGACAAAGGAAAGGCAAATGGGTTTCCAGCCTTGTTAGAGGATAGAGGCCTTTGGATATGGAGTTGATATGGGCCAGTGTCCCAGGGGGCAGAGAATGCCCTCTCAACCTCTCCAAGCAGGAATTTCAAGCTGACAAGTTAGCTTGGGGTAGAGCTTGGTGTAGTGAGCTTCAGTTCTGTAGCCAAGTTTCGGCATAATCAGCTGAACAGCATTTGGATCAAAGGAATGTCATGTAGGGTCTGTGGTTGTACCTCTGTAGGTCTGACATAGAGCATTAGCCTAGTGTGTGCTTGGTTCTGGATTCCATCCCTCACACTGCAAAACAACAACAACAACAAAAACCAAACAACAAAAATGGGGTCATCTTGTCCTCACTGGGGTCATCTTGACTCACTGGCCCCTTTTGGCGTTTTAAACAGTTCTACTTTGGCCAAACCGGGTCTTTACACCAAGCCTCCCCCACACTGCTCCTGATCTTTTCTTCATCTGTCCAAGGCAGTGCTTTTTTTCTCTTGGTGTCTCACGTTCACACCACCTCCTGGGGATGTTTACTGAACCCTGGAAGGCCCAAGGCCCCATCTCTGGCACACAAGCCTTCTGGATTCTTCCAGGATTCCTCTTGCTCAGCTGTGTCTGTCTATCTGTGCGCCGGGATCCACAGCCCGCTGCAGACAGGTCTGGTGTGATCCTGTAAGTTCCCTGCATTTGACAAATGACAATCATTTGGATGTTTGAGTTTGAAGGTGCTTCTATACATACAATCTTGATGCTTCAGGGAAACCTGCTTCTGTGAGACCAGCCCCTCTTCCAGGTAGGAAAGCTGGAGTGGACTCATGCAAGATGGTCAGTCCTTCAACATACTGATGCACACTGGTCACTTAGCACAGGGACCACCAACCCTTGGAAGATCTTGGGTATTGAGAGTGTGTATTAAAGGGCTTGGTGTATGTCCCCAGATGGTGCTGACCACACATACTTATTTTGACAATTTATCTGGCACATTCCCTCTTAATGTTTTGTGGTCTTGATCATCAGGGCTCTAAACAGGCTTCTTGGTATTATAACCTTTGGAATGGTTTCAGTAAAATTTTACCTTTTTAAAAAATATATTTACGACACGTGTGTAATAGAATGTTTTTGGTGTTTTGGTTTTTTTTTTTTTTTTTTTGCCTTGAAAGCAGATAGTTTGAGGCAAATTTCTATATATCAACTTTTGCTTGACTTGGAAAGCTTCTCCTGCAGGTCGGATGGTCCAGAGCCATTGAGGGGTTTCACTAAACCTTCCTCTGTGCATCTGTCTGTCTAGTCCCCACAGTGACAAGAGGGGTGGGATCAGGACTAAAGGAGAGGGTGGGCGTGGGCATGCTGGCCACTGTTTTCAGGTGACTCCTTGGGAGAATAACCATATCCAGGAAATGTTAAGTGAATCTTGTTTAATACTGGATGGCTTACAATTTTTACCCTCTGGGATACCAGTGTCAACAGGGAATGATGTGGACGTTGGCTAAGGAACTATTAAAATACACATCATAAACAACACGAGTGATGAGAGAAAAACTGCGGGCAGCATTGGCTTGGAGCAAATAACCTCTGTCCTCCATTGCCCCACCCCACAGCTGCCTCACTCTCTGTGCTTGAACATCGAAAGGTTGTCCTTATCTGTGTTCTTGTGCAGCCATGACCCTAGAGCTCAAGGTTCAGTCACAGCTGTTGGCAGGTGACCAGGCAAGATGGGCAGGGTGCTTCCTGTCTCATCTCCTGTGGCTTTTATGGTATCTGTTTGTTGGCTCCCTAGTCTCAAATGGTGATTTCCATTTTCTTTCCTGGAACAAGCTTCCCCCTTTTTGTGTTCTTGTCTTTCTTGCCACAGTACAACCAGTCTTGCCTCCTCTGGGAAGCCTTCCTAGCCCTAGACACCATCCTCAGCCCTTACCTTCATGACAAGGTACTTTCCAGTGTCCTCAAGGACTGTGAGCTCCAGAGACAGAGCCATGAGTATCACCCATGATGGGACCTGGTAGGCAGTGAAGCATTCCTTCTGGAAAATATGGGCCTGTCAAGTGTCAGGAGGGTGACAGTAATGTAGATAACTTGGGACACTCATGAGAATTGGGTCCTGTTGGGGTGCTGGCCCTGTCTGTCTGGAATGTGTTTGAGGGTCTGCCCAATCATGGGGCAGGTGGAAGTGCTAGCATGTAGCATGTGGACATTGCAGAGTAAGAGAGTGCTGATATAAGGGTTTTGGGTGGCACATGTCCCCAGTAATGAGAAGAATCTGACATGATTAATCTGAATGAAAAGAGACTGGAGCACAGCATGCTGGTGTGGAAGTGCAGCACAGGCCTCAGGACTGTGGTACTTGGGTCCGTGCTCATCTGAGGCCCTCACTGCATGTGGCTAGACGTTTCCAGAGGTTTGGGAAGGTGACAACATGAACAAATGACACCTGGGTTTGCCATCGATGTGACAGGGCCTTTACAAGGCTCTAAAGTGAACTTCTCAGAGCAGAAGCCCAGCATTCTGAACATGTGTGTGCACACAGACACATATAGGTGGCATACACACCATACCACATGCACACACGTGCATGCCACACTCTACATACACACCACACATATACTGCACACACACACACACACACACACACACACCATACATCCACCACACACACCACACACACACACCACACATACTCCACACACACACCACACACACCACACACACCACACACACACAACACACATACTCCACACACACACCACACACACCACACACACCACACACACACAACACACATACTCCACACACACACCACACACAACCCCCCCCACACACATACCTATCTACACATGGGTACAGACTAGAGGAAAACTTAGGGAATCATCACTCAGGTAATGCCTACTTTTTAAAGTGTGGCTTCTGGGGATTGAACGCAAGTCCTCATGCTTGCAAAGCAAGTGCTTTACCCACTGAGCCACCCCCCAGGCACAGAGGTTTTGTTTTGCTCAGGGGTGCTAAGGAGCCAGGAGCTTTTTGCAACAGTACAAACCATTGAATTACTGGGCTTCCTTCTTTGTCTCGGCATAGGTGTTGTCTTATATATACCAGTTAGGTGGTCGGTAAAGAGAACAATAGCTCATCTCCTCCATCATAAGGATGGCTTGGCTTTCGGCTGTTAGTGTGTATGGTGGGGAATGAGTTGAGCTCTTAGGTTTTCAGTGTCTGGAGGCTCCCTGTGTCTAGACTGCATGTAGCAACCAAAGGGCCTTGGGCTGAGGTGAGGGTAGCTACCTGACTGGGACATTGATTTCTTTCTTTCTTTTTGTCTTCAAACATTCATTTATTTTGTTGTTAACATGCCTCAGCACTCATGTGGTGACCAGAAGTGTGAGAGTCTGTACACTTCTCTCTACCATGTGGGTCCTGGGTATTAAACCCATGAGCCAAGCTTGGCGATCGGCACCTTACCCGCTGACTTATCTTACTGTTTCCTTGAGGGTGACTTTGCCTTTCCCATTCTGCCAAGTTGGGGTGTGTGAAGCCATCCCTTTGTTCCTCAGAAGTGTGGCTCATGACATTCTTGTCACCCTATGGGCCTTTCTCCTGTATTGCATCATCTCTCCCATTGAAGGCCCAGCTGGTCCCTCTTTGCTCTGTCTGTCAGGAGACAAATCCTGTCTCCAGTTGGGTGTTGTCAATGGTAATATCTGTGCTGGTATCTGGGTGCTCCTAGCTTGGCGTTTTTTTTTTTTTACCTCTGCTTTTACAAATTGGTTTTTGAAAACGCTTTTTGAAATCCTTGCTGGTTTAGCCTGTAGTTCTTGAATTACTTTTTTTTTCTTTCTAACAAACCAAAAGAGGTTGATTTATTTTGACCTTGAAAACAAGAAGAGACAAAATAGACATATCCTGGTTTTTCCATCCTGTTCTTCCAATGTGGTCAAAGCCCAGAACATTCCTGGGGTCTAAGTGGATGTGGGTAGATAGAGCTGTGAGGCATTAGGCGTTAATGGCTCCCCTTGTGCCGCAACTACACCTAAAATCTGGGGTCTTGGTTTATTCTTTAATCTACAGAAGTAGGGACACATTATCTTTGAAGTCAGCTGAATCCACAGGATGGATGCCCCAGCCTTGGGGTCACTGGCCTCAGACTTTAGATAGATGCACACCTTCTAATTGTCCATAGTCTCCAGTTCTTGTATGGTTCTGGTTAACATCTGCATGAGGAACCTTCCCTGGTGCCAATCTAACAATCAGCCCTATCCCTGGCTTCCATGAGCCACCCATACCTTTCTCATCCTGATGACTCTTTAGACCAGCACCATAGCCCTTCTGGGATGTCGCCTACACAACACACCACATTTTTATCAACAGTTCTCTTCCTATGATTTTCTTATCCCTTAACCTCACTGTCTTTGCACTATAGACTTCCTTTGTCTCAAAGTTCTTTCCCACCTCTCAGTCTCATGCATACTCAAGGCCCACTGTAGTGGTGGTAGTGATGGAGACAGATAGATGGTAGTAATGGGGATAGATGGTAGTGATGGGGATGGATGGTGGTGATGGGGATGGATGGTAGTGATGGGGATGGATGGATGGATGGTAGTGATGAGGATGGATGGTGGTGATGGGGATGGATGGATGGATGGTAGTGATGGGGATGGATAGTAGGGATGGGGATGGATGGTGGTGATGGGGAATGGAGGACTTTTTTTCTAAGTTTGAGTGGTATATGCTCATCATTCAGTTTTCATAAATAAAGTGAAAGTTCCCAGAATTATAATACTGAGAGTTGTCACTGAAAATATTTGCAGCCATCCTGCTCATCTTCTTAATGCAGAAGCACACAAGACTTTATTCTATTGATATAACAGACTATCACATGGCCTGATTTTAAGTCAAACATCGTGCATCAAGAATTCTTCCATATTGTGACATTTTTAAAATAACTGATTTTTTTTTTGCTGTATGCTTAAAATCTTGTCCCATCTTTCTTCTAGAATAATGTAAACATTATGTTTACTGCTGGCTGTTTACATTGTTTTTGTAAAAAACTTTATTTAGGGACAGAGGAGATGGCTCAGTTGGTAGAGCTTTTGCCTTGCAGGGGTGAAGAGTTGAGTTCAGTTCCAGAGCCTGTGTTTTTTAAAGAAAAAAAAATAAAGGTAGAAATTATCACCCTAGTGACAAGAAGGTGGAGACAGGCCTGGGTTTGCTGGCCAGACAGTCCAGCTTACTTACTGCTTTGCGAGGTCTAGGCCCATGAGAGATCTTGTCTCAGGCTCCTGAGAAATGACATGTCAGGTTGGTCTGCTCTCGACATGTGTGTATCTGCACAGGCTTGCAGGCATATATCCACATGTAGGCATATATCCACATATCCACATGTACAGGGACATTAAAGGAACAAATCACCTGGCCTATGAGTAATTAGTGGCGGTGTAGAGCACAATGCACAGAATGATCCAAAGCTGTCACAGGCCTTGCCAGCTCTCTCTGGGGCGTGGTGTCAGTCAGTGTTCCCAGATGTGCTGTAAGCTCATCTTTCCAAATCCCTCAAAGGTGATGAGTTGATATATTTTTAAATCAATCACTAGTCTGGTAAAAGTGGATAGTCATCCCTTAGCATTCTCCTTTCAGCCCACGGCGCAGGCTTCTCTCCTCAGATGTTTGCTGTTTGCTTTATATCTTTTTCTTTTGAAAACTTAGTGGATTTTTTCAAAGGGAAGGGACCTTTCATTTTTCTTGTTGGTTTTAAATAGCTTGTTGTAGACGAAGGACTTCACCCCCCTGTCATTACTATGAATACTGTTCAAAGTGTGTCATTTGATTTTGTTTTGTGTGGATTTTGAAATAAAAGTTTTAACTTCTTATGTTATTTGGACCATTGGTCCTTTTCATCTGTGTGTTTCTTCAGGTAATGATCTGTTGTTTTTTTTTTTAATTATAATCTTTCTTTATTCTGGAGGCTTCAGTACATTTAGCATGAACGCTTGCAAACGGCATGAGTATCTTGCACATGATCTCACAACAGCTGCAGTTAGTTACATGCTGAGGCCTGTGCAGGATCAAACCAGCCAGGATTCTGGACACAGGTCAGGCAGATGATCTCAAAGCCCAGAACCTGTGGCAGGATGAGAGCTGCGGAAGGGTGGAGAAGTGTTTGTTCTTGATTGCTTTTCTGGCCTTTAAGCTTCAAATGCTCATCTTGATGGAGAGTTACTTTTGCCTTTTCCCACATTTTCTCAGCTTGCCCTGGACTCCAGTGTCAGTGGGAAAGTCTCTACTGTGATTATCCCCAAATACCTAATTATGATGTTACCTGTGCTGTTGAGGAATGTGTGACTCCCCGTTAGTTCATGCGGCCTCCTCCACTCCTGACCTCGGTCACCAGCTCTGCTCCTTGTGCGCCTGCGCCTGTGAACACAGTATCTGCTTCAGCACAGCCCAGCAGCTGTAACAGTTCCTGATCTCGGGGCTGAGTATCACAGTGTTCAACCTCACCCTGCACCCTCGGAGAGGAGCCCCGTCACATTCCCAGGGGCTTCTGATGACTCTTGTGCCTTTGACTCATCAGTCAGCGAGTGCCCTGAGGAAAAGATGAGCGTCAAGACTCATGCTCCCTGCATTTAGAGAATCTACTAGATACAGATTTTTCTTTTTCATGCTGAAGATTCTATTTCTTCTGGGTCATTTTCTGGTTGGCTTGTATTTTCAGACATTTGACAGTCTGGCACATGATTTGATTAAATTGTGGAAGCAAGTGCATGTTGTATTTAATAGAGTTTTGAGTCTCTTTAACCCAAACTAATTTAGCTCTAACTATTATTTGGGATTAGCAGACACCAAGTATATCAATAAAGATTTTTTTAAAAGCAGGTCATTCACATTTGTTCTCAAAAATATGTCTATCAAAAACATAAACAAAACTAAATGATACATCAAAGATAGAAATTGTCCCTATTTATGGGTGTTATGTGAGTTTTGTTTGTTTGTTTGAGATGAGTCTCATGTGCCCCAGGCTGGTCTTGACTTTGATGGATAGGAGAGGATGACTCTGAACTTTTAACCCTCCCGCCTCCACTTCCCAAGTGCTGGGATGTGGTAAGATCATGCCTGTTTTATGCTGAGCTGCAGATCGAACCCAGAGCTTCCTGCATGCCAGGCAAGCACTCTGCCTTCCTAGCCCCTTGACTCAAGCTACAGTTATCTGGGACAAGAAAACACAACTGAGAAGATACTTCTATCCATTGGCTCATATGTAAGTCTATCGGGGGCATTTTCTTGATTAGTGGTTGATGTGGGAGGGCTCAGCCCACTGAGGGTGGTACCATCCCTGGGCTGGTTGTTCTGAGGTGTATTAGAAAGCAAGTCGAGCAAACCATGGCGAACAAGCCACTAACAGTCTTCCTCCATGGTCTCTGCTTCTGTTCCTGCCTCCAGGTTCCTGCCTTGAGTTCCTGCCCTGACGTCCCTCAGTGATGAATGTAACCTGAGAATTGTAAATCGAAATAAACCCATTCCTTCCCTAGTTGCTTTTGGTCATGGTGTTTATCATAGTATCAGAAACCCTAATCAAGACAAGTAGGCATCCAGCCCCTCAGACATTTGCTGCCTTTCAAGGCAAAAGCTTTCAAACCCTGTCCTTCTAGGTTGTGTGTCTGTGCGTGTTGATTCTTCTTGGAGAATTTCATACAACAATTATTCCAAGTGACATAACCCAGGCCACAAACATCCCATGTTCTCTCTTTCCTGTGGATATTCTGTGAATCTTCATGTATCTATGTTTCTTGTGGAAAACTCAGAGTTCAAGAAATTACTAAGGGGACATGAAGAGGGGCTTTCAAGGGAGTGATAGGATGGACTTGTATATATGGGAATAATGGAACATGAAGGGTTAAATTGGGGTGGGGAGAGGGAGGAGGAAGGGTAGGATATAGGAGGGAGACTGGGGAGGAAAGTGATATTAAAGACTTTAGAAAGAAGTCCTATGCAAACTACTACTGTAGAAGTTTCCTAAGATACATCTATACATATATATAGAGAGAGTTAAAACAGAGTTATCCTGGAAGGACAAACCAAAGCCCATACAAGACACCAGAAGGGAACAAACAAAAATTCCAGGGCCAGGAATGGGTTACCTCTTTTGGGGTTTTTGACCCTTGAGGCCCCAAAGACCCCCAATCATTACAGACTATCCCCAAAGCCCTGAGTTGCCTTCTCGGTTTAAATAAATAATGGATAGGAAGGAGGGAGGGTTTACCTTCTGGGCTCTTTTGAGAATCCCTTGAGCATGGGCTACCATAGGCAAGCAAAGCCCAAGAGAAAGTCAATCCTAGGATTTGTTGTTATTTAAAGTTTCACACCTGAAGAAACCCCTGAATGTGTTCTTCCCTTTCCCCTTCCCCTCTTCAGCCATTAACCAGAGTGGGATAGTCTTTCATTAGGCAGGGCTCTCTCTCTCTCTCACTCTCCTCTCTCTCTCTCTCTCTCTCTCTCTCTCTCTCTCTTTCTCCCTCTCTTTCTCTCTGCTTTTGAACCTAAAAATTTTATAAATATTTTTACTGTTGCTTATAAAAATGCCAACCTCCTGTGTGAACAATCAGTGCCCATGCCCTTGGAATCTCTGAGATGCCTACGAAGCAGGCCATGGCCAGTGGCCTGGAAGCATCTTTGTCACCCTCAACTCTGCCAGCACCCCCAGAGGATCACCACCTGGACTTGCATTCTCAAAGCTTAATTTTACTTGTTTTCGAGACTTGTTGGAATAGAGCAGGGTGTGATATTTTGCCCCTGGCTTCTTGGGGGTTCACCATTGCAGTTCTTAGGCTGCTCTGTTGATGTCTGTGGGAATATTGCCCTCACACTGTTTCCTCCCCATTTGTGTCAGAAGATACTATATTCATCCATCCTGCTGTTAATGACAGTTGGTTTGTTCCGGGTATTTGCCTGTTATGAAAACATGCCACTAGGGACTCTTTGATACCTGTATTCTTTGCTTGTTTGTTTTCAGCCTGAGTTCTCTGGTGTGGAACTGCAGCCCTTATGGATGCTCTCACAGACACTCTTAAAGAGTTTTTCAAATTGGTTGTCTCGGTGCCAACTCTCCTGCAGCCCAACAGGCCTGTGTGCTCCTCGGTGGCCCCCAACCCTTGGTACTGTCAGTGACCTTTATTTTTTATTTTTTAATTTTCCAACCATTCTGTTCTGCATATGGAAAAACCTCATGTGGGACACTTGACATTTCCTTGGAAACCAATGACATCAGACTTCTTTTCCTTATCTTGCTGACTGTTTGTGTGCATTGTCCCAAAGCACAAGTGTGACTTACCAAAATTCTGAAAGAGTGACTGCTAGGAGTTAAAAAGTGCACATAGGCAAGCTTGGTTGGTACTCCTCAGTGTGACTTCTCCTCAGAGTCACTTCATGAAGTCATTCCATGAAAATTAACATTTTATTCTTTAATAATTCTTTTAGGGTTGTGTGTACATGTGTGGGTTTGCTCATATGAGTTCCTTGTCTACGGAGGCCAGAAGAGGGCATCATATCCTCTGACTATTGTGAGCCACCCGAGGTGGGTGCTGGGAACAGAACTCTGCTCTTCTTCAAGAACTGTAGGTGCTCTTAACTGCTTGAGCTATTTCCCCAGCCCAGAAAAATCAAGTTTTAAGTATAAGTCAGCTTATTAACATTTCTTACTTAGTATCTTATTTAAGGAGTCTTCTCTCATCCTCAAATCTTGAAGGTTTTTCTCCTCCATTTTCCTCTGTGAGTTTTAATAGTTTTGCTTTGAAATTGAAGATCAGAGTTGATTTTGAGTGGTGTGTAAGGGAGGAATGAAGACTCTATATTTCCATATGGCTCTCTATGATTCCACACCATTTGAAGACGGTACCCTCTTTTCCCACTGCACGGCTTTGTTACTCTATTGTGATATGCCATGGTATCTGGGAGGGTCTGTTTATGAGCCCCATATTCTGTTCCTTTGATGGTTAATCTCAATTGTCAACTTGGTACAATTGAATCACTTGGAAGGAGGTCAGGCCTCTGGGAAAGCCTCTGTGTGTGTGTGCATGTGCATGTACGTGTGTGTGTGTGTGTGTGTGTGCGCGTGTGTGTGTGTGTGTGTGTGTGTGTGTGTGTGTGTGTGTGTGTGTGTTGGTGGTGTTGGGGGATGTCTTGATTAGATTAACTTTCCTGGGCTGCACAAAAAGTAGAATGGGAACCAAGAAGCAGCATTCATCTCTGTTTCTTGACTGTGGATGCCAGGTGACCGCTGCCTCAGCTCTCAGGCCCCTCCATTGTGACATGTCTACTGTGATGGACGTTATCTCAAACTGCGAGCCAGACTAAAACCATTCTCCCTTAAACTCACTTTTTTTCAGGTGTTTTGTCAGGAAAATGAGTTAATTAGGGGAATACATTGGTCTGTCTGTCCTGCACTTACATACACCATCGGAGTTGTGAATTCACTTTGCTTGGATATCTGAAATTTCCCTAGCCATTCTTGCCACTGGGCAATTCTGTATAAGCTTTGAATTAATTGGCACCTGCCTGTTGTAATTTTGATTGAAATGCTTCGACCCTGTACATCTTGCCTTTCATTTGGCTACTTTTCTTTCCTCTCAGCAATGCTTTCTGCACAGTTTTTAATGAACATATTCTACCAAATTACTCGAGGAATAATTTATATATTTTTTAATGACAGTAAGATTGTCTCATTATTTAAATATCATTTCCTAATTCTTTGGTGCTTGGACTGTCTGTGTAATTAACTTAGTAATAAAATTATTCTAATTTTAGAAATTTTTTTGGACTTTGTAAAAACATTTCTCTGGAAAGGAAGGGTAACTTCCTCTTTTTCCTTTGCAGGTCTTCTTTTTTATTGTAGTGTTTAAATACACTTTTTATTGTAGTGTAGTTATACTAGCCTCTAGTATAATTCTGAATTAAGACATTCTTGCTTCTGACCTCAGAGGGAATGCTTAAATATTTCATTGTAAAGCAGAGTCTCAGGCCAGCTGTATGTACATATTTTACAAATCTTAGGAATGTCTCTGAGATTGTTAATCATGAATGGGTGCAGGTTTTCACCAAATGCTATTTTTTTCATTTATTGGAAATGACTGTGCAGTGTTTCTTCTTTATGCAGTCAAAGTGGTGGTTTTAGATGTTGAATGAATTCTTCTGGAATGAACCTGACTTACTAGCAGGGCTCTGTTTTCCCTTGTGTTCCAGTATCAGACTTACTAACATTCTCTGTAGTATTTCTGTATCTGTGTCATGAGAAGCTGCCTGCCATTTTCACTTCTAGGAATCCCTTTTCCAACTTTAGCATAGAGTTATCCTGGCCTCACGAAGCAGGCTCATAGGGTTAGCCTGGCCTCCTGAACAGATTCATAGGGATACCCTGGCCTCCCGAAGCAGGTTCACGAGTTATCCTGGCCTCACGAAGTGGGCTCATAGGGTTATCCTGGCCTCATGAAGCAGGTTCATAGGGTGATCCTGGCCTCCCTCATGAAGCAGATTCATGAGATTATCCTGACTTCATGAAGCAGGTTCATAGGATTATCCTGACCTCATGAAGGGGATTCTTAAGGTTAGCCTGGCCTCACGAAGCAGGTTCATAGGGGTAGCCTAGGAATTCTCTGTGGTTTTCATTCTCTCTGGACATTGTGGAAGAATGGTGTCATTCCTCCCTTTAGAGCTTTGGGATTTCATAAGGCACCAGCTGGTTATTCAAAAGGCACAGCATCAGGAGGTTGCAAACTAAGAAAAAAATAAATAAAAGTAGAGGCCAAAGGGCTGTCCACATTTTCTCTTAGGAGAAAAGACTTCTTTTGTATATTTACTCAGCAAAGTACTAATATATTTTTCAATGTTTATTTCTTTAAGTTATATCTCAGTCACAGTCCCTTCCTTTCTCCCCCTCCCAGTCGCAACCTCCTATCCGCTTCCCCCTCACCCTCCCTATCTGCTTTTTGTTTTAAATTTAAGGTGTATCTTTTCCCCCAAAACAGCTCCCCTTTTTAGTTCAATAAAAGGCTCTTTTTCTTTTTTTTTTTTTTTTTTTTTATAAATACTTTATTTTTTTTTCTTCAAGTTACATCTCAGTAACAAACCCCTCCCTATTCC
>CAJQZJ010032083.1:11445882-11460151 GCA_907164525.1 Lophiomys imhausi
GTGTGTGTGTGTGTGTGTGTGTGTGTGTGTGTGTGTGTGTGTGTAGAGTTGAGGTATAGTGTGGGTTGCTGGGATCAAGCATGATGTGGTGTGCTATGTGAGGTGCTGGAGTCAGTATTTAGGGCTATGTGGGGTGCAGGAGTTACCAACAGTTCAGATGGGCGAGGAGGTGTTTCCATCAGGCATGAGTAACCAGGAGGAGGAAGTGTTGTTTGGGGGTTGTGGGTTATTCTCCATAATATATAGCTGCCAATCTAGGGTCTGGAGCTGGGGAGGAACTTGAGGAAGTTGATGAGGTCGTGGGAGACAGAGATGTCCAGGGTTCACGGACAGGACAGTACCATGTAGTCTCACAATTAGGGGACTGCAGATGTGCACATGTGCAGAGGGCATAGGGAGTAGGTGGGGCCAAGACAGCCCAGGAAGGTGGGTGCCACGGATCTTCCTGTTCTCGTGTCTTGCCCACTTTTTGTCACTATCCCCTGGCCCCAGACTGCACAGGCTGGTTTATCAGGAGATGGATCAGAGCTACCAGGGTCAGTGCCATGCACCAAGGGAATGAGAAATTGGTGGTGAGTTATGCCTACCCAAATCCCTATGGAAGCTGAGGGAACTGAGTTCCCAGTGTGATGGGATGGTAAGGTGGCTCTAAAGAGAGGGAAAAGGGAGCTGACCATGTCTTTGCCTAGTAGCCTAATGAGCTAGACCTCTCTGGGCATAGAAGGACTGTTCCCTACAGCACTGGCCATCTTCAAGGTCACCCAGCAGACAGGTCACCAGGAGTAATTCCTGGAGGACGGGCCCCCATCATAGCTGCTGGCTGTGCTGGCTCCATTGGATATCTCAATCTTGCTCGCTCTGTTGCTTCCGTGACAGTCACCAAAGGAAGCAGGGCTGGCAGGGTAAGGACCCAAAGCAAAATCAGTTCCTGAGAAGACAGAACACACGCACCTGCCTCTGGGTGCTTCTCAGTGTCCTTTGCTCCTGGGGGGAAGGTCTCCTCTAAGCACAGTGTGCTGTGTGGTCACCAAATTTGTGAAAGAGTGGAACCTGGTAAACCTTCAGGAAGATGCTGTTTTCTAGAAGATTCTGAGCTGTACATGTACTTGGAGTGGTTCCCATGGGTGAAGTTAAGCCAGAAAGGATCCTGGCTCGTCTCCATTTGGTTCTCCCCTACTTAGCAAGCCCCAGCTGGGGCCTCCTGGACTCTGTTTTAGGATTGTTATTCAGTCTTGATCCTCATGGTCAAGAAGACATGATGGATGTAAAATCCACTCCATAAGTCAAGAATGAATTACAAATTGAGCTAAAGGCCTGCTTTCAGGGTGGGCAGAACCCGAGATCCAGTCACAGGCTGCAGTAGTGTGGGAGAGTGATGTAGGCCTAGGCCCTGGGGGATGTCAAAGACCAGACTGGGAACTTCAGTCAGTTATTTCCTGCCTTTTTATGCTCAGAGGAACTAGTAGTTGATCTCTTAAGACATTTCCAAAGAGCCCACCAAGAGCAGCAGTTGTACTATAGACCAAATCCAGATACCTCCAGTTTTTATCAATAAAGTTTTATTAAAACATAATCACACTCATTAATTTGCTTATCAGCTCTGGCTGCGTACTCCCACAGCCAGGCTGGGTGGCTGGTGCCCAGCTAAGTGGTCAACTGAGCCCTTGACATTTGTCACCTGACCTTTAGAACAGACATCAGCCCATCACTGACCTCATATAAGAGAGGGGCATGCCTTTAAAGCATAAATCTTTTGGCTTAGAATCTTCCAGCATTAAATGGAGCAAGATACCTGCTTTTGTGTACGTAGATGTGTGCACTTGTGTTTTTGTGTGTACGGATTTGTTTATGTGTGTTTCTGTCTGTGTGCATGTGTGTTTGTGTCTGTGCATTCGTGTTTCTGTCTGTGTGCAAGTGTGTTTTTTGTGTATGCACATGTATATGTGTGCTCTGGTACATGTCCCACAGATGTGTGGAGGCCAGAGGTTAACCTCAGATGTTCTTTGGGTGCTATCCTTATGTTTTTGAGAGAGGGCCTCTCACTGGGACCTGGGGCTCACTGGTTAGGCCATGCTGACTAGTCAGAGAGCCAAGGGGATCCCTGTGTCCCCACTTCCCAGCCGTGGGATTAAAAGTGTGCACTGCCACAGCTGGCCTCTTTTGTGGGTGCTGTAGGCTGAACCCAGTTCCTCTTACATGAAAGCACTTTGCCCACTGAGTTGTCTCCCTCACCCCAAGACGTCCACTTTTAAAATCAGCCTTTGCTTGTCTACAGCTGCCGCTGGCTTTGTGGAGGGAGCTAATCTTGCTTTTTGGTTTTAGGAAGTCCGGGCCCACGGATTTTGAGTCAAACTTTTGCTTAGATTTGTACTGAAGTCCTGAGGTCTCCCCAAATGCTCTCCCCTTCCCCCACTCTGTAAGACATAATTTTTAGGAGAACCTTCTAGAAGCTACTTTTAGCTCCTGTGAAGAAGCAGGTGACTTCTTGCCTGAGTCTTCATCTCAGAGTTCACTCTGAGAAAATCTAGAAGCATCTAAACGGTAGCACAGGAGGTGCTGGTAGTAACAGTTCTCCTCCTCCTCTTGTCCCCATTGCCTCCTGTCTATGTTTGTGGTTCGAGCTCCACCCAGTATCTCCAGAGCCTTCCGGATTACAGATCTGCATCAGTTTTGCCTGGGGAACTGGCCGTCTGCCTGGAGGCCTGGCGACCATTGGTGGAATCACAGGCTGATTCTGAGCAGATGGTGCTCTGGTTAGAGCAGTGTCTTTCCCACAATTCATCTGAGGAAGGCTGCTTGGGTGATGTCTCCATTTTCCCTCTGATGTCAGAGGCAGCAATGGTGGCCCTAGGTCTTTCCTTCATGTCCGTATTTCTGCTGGGTACAGGATCTTGGGCAGTTAAGGGAATGTGGTGGCTTAGAGGCTTTCAGAACCAACTCCTGGTACGATCTTGAAGAATTCTACTAACTTTGCAGTACAAATATTAGGCAGTCTTTTGTTTTTAAAATAGTCATTGCCATTTCTTAACAGGAGAACATTGAGCCTGGCCTTACAGCTCCTGTTCTATTTGGCAGTTTTTAGGGGGCTGTTGCTATCAGGTATAATCAAACAGACTGACTAGGATTGTCTACTACAGAACTTCTCAGACCCCTTGCTGTGCTAACATGGAGTGGAGCTTTTCAAGGTAGGCTTTGCAGTGTACACAGTGTTTCCTAGCTACTTCATCATACACAGAGCATTCCTCTGTGGGGTCACATGGAATACCCCAAAGATAATACCAGTGTCATGAACTAGTAGGTGACACTAGGTGATGGTGTCTGAGGGTGAACTAGGTCAGATAGCCTGGGCTCCGTTGCCTACCTCACTTGCAAACATTATCTGCTTTGCCTTAAGGCATCCTGCCTCCTGGAGCTATTAATCCCAGAAGGAACCAGAAGTTTTCAGTAGCCTCCCCTTGGGCATCCAGAGATGTGTGTAGTTAGGTGTGTGCTGCAGCCATTACACTTCCAAGCTTAGCCAGCCTTTGTGTTTCTTTCTTTGTGCTTATACCTCCACCTGCCAGTGAGAGAGGAAATGCGGGAGTTCCCCATGGATTGATGTGGGTGGGGCCTGAGATTGTTCACCAATCAGGGCCCCAGGAGGCTCCTAGTCATGACAGACCACAGTGTATTTGTCCTGCTTTTGAGAGCATGTCCAGCCTTGGTCTGGTTCCTTTATTCTTATTCACGGTTCTGTTCTGAACACTTGCTGGTTCTGGTGTGGTGGAGAGATGGAAACTGTGTGAGTCTAGGAGGTGTTTTCTTATGGAAATGCCCTGTTCACTCCACACTGAAAAGTCAGAGGGAGGAGCATCTGTCAAAGTGAGCTGTGATGGGATCCAAGGTGTGTGTATGGATAAAGCTCACCCAGAGGGAGGGAATTGCCTGCAGTTTCCAAAAGCAGAAACTCATGGAGTATTACTGTCCCCTCCTCTTTAAATAAACATCTCAGCATCCCTCCCAACCCTCACCCCTTACAGTGGCCAGTTCCTGCCTCTATACTAAGCAGTGTGGGGCACTGCCCCTGGACTTTGTGCTGGCCTGGCCTTGTTTGGCTTTTACTGAGCATGCCTGATGCCAATCAAGCAGCTGTTGCTATTACTGAAGTTCTCCAGGTGTGGCGGTCACAGAGAGGCAACTTTTGCATATGAGAGACTTGTATGTTCACGCCCATGTACTCTGGGCATTTATGGATGGCTCTTGATGCTTCCCAAGATTTTGTTTCAGGTCACATTGGTGGTGTAGTCCCCAAGTCCCCATCTCCCCTCTCTCTTTTCTCTCTGATGGCAGCTTGTAATTAGCTGATGGGGAAGTGTACAGGGGTAAGATGAGGGCTCCCGTCACCCACTGCGTAGTCCCTGCTCATGACCTGGGGTGTCACTGTGCATAGTCACACAGTGATGATGTTTCTGGAGCTGTTAGGGTTGGAGCCTGTGTCCTGGCAGCCCTGATAAGCCAGACTTGGCCT
Source organism: Lophiomys imhausi (assembly GCA_907164525.1). NCBI lineage: Eukaryota > Metazoa > Chordata > Mammalia > Rodentia > Muridae > Lophiomys > Lophiomys imhausi. The sequence continues at coordinate 11,450,390 of CAJQZJ010032083.1, forward strand.
CCAGTCTTCAACAATTAAAGACAAAGAAAAAGTAAAGGCAGAGAAAAGAGATTTATTCAGTGTGCCACACTGGGAAGAGGAACAGGGACTCAGCAACCCCCCAAATCCATCTTCCTGGTTCTGACATGAGATTTAGGTTTAAATAGAGGGCAAGAGGTCTCCATAGCTAAGCAGCCTAGGTCAAGGTGTTGTCCTGCCCACCACTGGACCATCATTGTCTCAGGCCTGCCCATCACTGGCCCATCTTTGTCAGGGCTCTAGTCTCTCCTGCAAGGGGATCTGACAGACCATCGGAACTGAATGAAGTCCTTTCCTTGGAGATAAGTTCCTGTGGCTGGCTGCAGACTTCAGTCTTTTCCTTCTCCCAGCATGAGACCAATGTAGTGGGGAAGAAATCACAATTCATTAGAGTTCATTGTCTCAGTAGTCCGATAGATGCCAGGAGGGCACGTGATGTTACTTCAGAACATCTTAGCTTCTCCCAGCATGGTACAAGGGTGAAAATGGTGTTCCACCTGCAGGGGTTGGAATGGGATAGAAAGTTCAAGTTCATGCCAGGAGTGCAGGACAGAGCATGGCATCTTATGTCCACGGGTGTGTTCCTGTGCTGGGGGCTCCAGCTTTCAGCCCTGTCTACCTGTGGTCTGCCACCCACCATGATCTAAAGGTTGATCTTGCAATAGGACTTCAGTGATACCCTGTTGCCTCCAGAATACTTGCCATAACCACTCTTGGCGGGGTCCTCTGTTCCGTTCCTAAAGTCCAGCCTATGATCTTTCAAATTCAAGTGCACAGACTCCTGCTAGCAAATTAGTTTGTTTTTCATGTATCAGCAGTTAACAAGTATACTTTAAAAAAAAATTAAAGATTATCCCCTTCTTATTTTCAACCAATGAGACGTTGCTGCTGATGGTGACAGTTTGGAATGTGCTTGTTTGCATGTGGGTAGTGATTATAAACTGGAACCTGGTACCTCTGTGCTACATCCTGGTCTTATATGTTCATTTTTTTTCCTGGGCTCTCCAGCATCAGGGGCTGGCTCTGTCTCCACTCTGCACCCCAGGAAGCCATGCTTTTGTTAATCTGTACCCCTTAGCCCACTCTCACTCTGACTCCAGCACCTGAGTGTAAAACTGCCTCACCCTGACCACTCCCAGAAGCCTTTGCAGCAGTTCCCCAGAGGTCCCTCAGCAGCAGGGGCCTGTTTTGGGTCCTCCTGGTTTTCCTCGCGGTCAGCAAGCTCTATTGCGGGTGTGGTGCCCAGCACCACCTCAGAACCCTCAGATGGAGCACTTTGCCCCATTGTGAAGTTCCTTTGGTGTTCTCAGTTGTATTATGGGATAAGAAAGGACTCTGTACAGAATTCAGAGATTTAGATCACATTCCACGGTTACTACGGGCTTCCACATCTCACCTTTTGTTCTCTCATGAACATGTGTATCCTACCCAGAAGATGATAGCACTTGGAAGGATGATGATACCTGTTGCTGCGCCTGGAAATCTGAGCTGGCCTGGTCCACAGCAGCTCTCTCCAGACACTCGATAAATGAGTTTGTGAGTAAATGAATGGAGTAACCAAAGAGAAAGTAGTTTTCCACTGTGGTCTGGTGCAATTGGTCCCTGTCCACCCTGAGGCCCCTGGGTCACAAGTGTCTAACTTCATTCCCCAGGGTGGTGGGGTCTCTTCCCATGGCATTTAGAAGGGAAGATGTCTTGGTGGAGAATGAAGGAGAGGGTGGTGGAGAAGGAAGGAGAGGGTGGAGCCACTGAGGAGAGGCAGGAATGCCCTTTGTCACTGTGCTTGGGTATCAAAGTGCTGGAATGGGATGGTTCTGGCTCCAGCCTTTGCAGCCTCGTATCCTGGGATCTCTGGCTGAGCAAGTGTTCATTCAACAGCCTTGAGTGTCATAGAGTCTCAGGATAGTAGTTGAGGGGACAGGAGCTCAGGGAGCTAGGAATAAAGGCTTGGAATCAGGATTTCTATGTGCTGTGCTACCTATGGAAATCAGCCCTGGAGTTCTATGAAGCCAGCCAGGTGATGGGTCAGAATTGCTTTGAACTCTTGCATTCATGGGCACTGCAGGAGCCCCCTGAGCCTGAGGTGGGGCAGGTGGAGCTAGAGTTGTTCAAGTGGCTGGACGTGAACCTACATGTAGACAGGTCTTCACAGTAGCCATGGCCCTTCCATCGCTTGGGAGTCTCAGGAGGGAAGCCTCTCTCTAGGTTAGACAGGGGCAGTGGGAGGCAGCCACTAGATGTGGAAGCTGGTGTTACAGCAATTAGCTGCTAATGCCTCAGAGGTGGCACAGGCGGCCCTGCAGTTAGCACTGCTGTGTTACTCAGAGACCTGCTAATGGGACCCACTAATGAGGGCTTTGCACCTCCCAGAGTCTCTGTACTGAGAGAAGAGAGTATCTGTTTCTCCAGGGAAAGGGTCCAGAGAGAACTCACAGGAAGGAGACAACTGAATGCTCCCCTGTCCCCTCCCTCTGTAGACACACCCATGGTCCTTACTAAATATTTAGCAAGATGGGTGCACGACCCATGCATGCCCCATGGGGCAGCACAGCCACAGAGGTGGATGTGGGTATCAGGTGGGCTGCACCTGCACAGGTGGCACAGACTCGCTCTCCTACTCAGTGAGATCTCCACATGCAATTTCACAACACTCCACCCATCTCTGCTTGAAGTATTTGAAGGTAATCTCTCTCCAATGCCAGGACATGCTTGGTGACCTTTCTGCTCCTGGTCTTCCACCTGGCCCTGGGTTTTAGACACTCAGGGTAGGAAGAGGCAAGGGGGCCAACTACACAGCTTTCAGACCTCTGCAAGCCTGTCTCACTCCTCTCCCATGAAGCTCTTCCATCTCGTATAGAGTGTGCCTACATTCCCTGAGCCCTGGGGGTTGGGTCTCCACTCCCCCATCAAAACCCTGTCTTCCTGGAGCTTCCAGTGGGCATGAGGGCGGGAAGAGTGAAGGTATCCATGACCGTGTAAGCACACATGAATTTGCATGTTATATGACACTCATGGTAGGTGGTGGTGAGATGAAGGCAGGTGGAGAGGTGGGCAGTGGAGAATGTCTGGGACCATTTTCTATAGGTGAACACGCTCCATCCCTTCCAACCATCTCTACTTCCTGTCTCATGGGCAACTATAACTCCAGGAAGGCAGGGGCTCTTTGTCTTCCTTTCCTCTTTGTACCCTATCCCTAGTGAACAGTTGGTGCCAATACATATTTGCAGAACGGTAGAGTGAGTGAATGAATGAAGGAATGAACGAGGGGTGGATGGATGGATGAATGGATGAGTTCTTAAGTGAAGGGAGAAATGTAGTCTGATCAATAGCCAAGGTGTCCCTTGCTTTCCCCTATGCAGTGAAGTTTACTGTGTCAAGACCCAGGGTGCCCCTACCTAAACCTATACTACTCATGGAGGGCTGGAGGGGGAGGCTGGGTGAGCCAACCAGCCAGTGACAATAATGACAGTGGTAGTGAGAATGTTGGAAGAGGAAGACGAAGACATGTGGAGACATAGGACAGAGATCCCCACCCACCACGACAGACCATAGTGCAGAGAGAGCACAAGAATGGTAGGAGAATGGCCAACACTTTGTTCTACTACTAAGCATTAGAGCCAGGATGGAGGTCAGGGCTGCCACAGCCCTGTGAGTAGTCCTAGCAGCTGTGATTGTGTACTGTCACAAAGGCTGGGCATTGATGATGCAGGGCCATGGCAGTTTGTCTTCCCCCAGCCAGGGTACACTGGAGCTGGGGCTGAGCAGGATGTGATGTGACTGGCTTCCTGTGTGTAAGAATCACAGAACACCAGGTAGAAGTCCAGTATAGGCATATGGGGCAGAGATGCTGGCTGCTTGGCCAGGGTCCTAGTGATTTCTGGGTGACTGCTACAAGGTACAGAGGAAGCAGATACTGTGCCTTCAAATGCATTTGTCAACATCTCCATCATGTGACCTGGAGGTTTAGGAGACTTAGTCTCATTTTATGCCCAGTCATGCCAAGAATGTTGTGACCAACAGACTGGCAGTTCCATACCCATCTGGAACCAGTGGGCGGAGGAAGGAAAGGAAAGGGGGAGGATCATGGGATAGATTGCCTAGGCAAGGGAGCAACTGTCTGTCTGCATCCTGCATGCACCGTATGACCATGGGGATGTGACAGTGGGTGGAGTCCAAGACTGAGGTGTGTCTTTCAAGCTGCCCTTGTCCCTGATATATTCTGTTCCTCACTGTTTGCCAGGTGTTTGTCAGTGGAGAGTGTCCTTCGGGGACCCCCTTACTTATTGGTTTGTGGTACCTGCAGGGAGGTGACATTAACAGAGAGATGGGAAAGATGGGCTGTAGAAAGCTTTACTGAGAGCTTTTGTGTGTGTGTGTGTGTGTGTGTGTGTGTGTGTGTGTGTGATCTTGACCCATTGGATTCTGAAGGCTGCTGACCTAATTTTCTCCTGTCATCCTTTCTTGTTTGTTGAGTTTTGTCTTCCATCTGAACTAAACTTCTAACAAAGCCAAACTAAACTTCTCCAGAACCTGGTGCTTCTGAGCCTCTTAGTCAAATGAAGCCCTGCTCTGCCTGGCTCTCCAGACCTTGTGAGGGCTCTGCAGTCTATGTAGATCAAGAGTCTCACCCCCTTCCCTGGTGTCAAATGGAACCCTGGCTGAGGGAAGATCAGGGTGACAGCATGGTCATGGGCCTGGTGTGGGGGTTTGAATATGGTGAAGGGGCTTTTGGTTAAGACCCAACGTCTTGAGTCAGGCCTGCCACTTCTTCCCAAGAGACATGGGGAGGAAGTTCGAATCCAAGAGCCTAGATGGGACTCAGGTCCCTCATCACTGATGGAGTGACACCATCACTTGCTCAGGGAGTGGTCCTTCAGGGCGGTGCTTGAACTGTTTAAGCTGTAACAACTGGATGAGGATCCAGGATGAGTAGATAGCTGTGGCACAGTCAGGACCCAATTGTCTCCTGTAGTCTTTTCTTGTTAGTTGAGTTTTTTGTTTTCCATCTGAACTAAACTTCTAACAAAGCCAGGTGTGTCAGAGGCTCTGAGCCATCTATGTGGAGTGTCCCTGTCCCTCCCTCCCCAGCCCCTGCAGCCAGCATTTGACTCTCTACAAAGACATCCTGGACTTAAAACCATCTTGGGCCTGTACACCGTACTGCACACAGAAGTGGGGTGTGTGCTAGGATTTTGCACACATTTTTTTTTTCAAGGTCTTTGAGAAAAGATCTCCCTGTATGTAGGGCTGGCCTGGAACTCCTGATGTAGCCCAGCCTGGTCTCTAAACAACCTCCTGCCTCTGCCTCTATGAATCATCATGCCCCACTTGCATGGTGGTTTTGACCTAGTGGTTTTTCTTTGGTCTGTCTCCGCCTGTGCACATGGCTTTGTTTGATTCTCTTCTACATATGTACTTTGGTTATAGAGAGGAGGAGCACACACAACCCCTTCCAAACAGTGCTCCTAGCAACCCAAACCCCCTCAGACCCCTGCTTGAGTCTGGGGCTACACATACACTCTTCTCTGAATGGAGGCTGTTTTCCTCCCTGACAACCACCAAACTTAAAGGCAATTATATTCTTTTAGATTAGGAGACTGACGCGCTGCCTACTGCACTAAGAGGGCCATGACAATTGTATTCTTAAGTCCAGGTGTGAGGCCAGAAAGGATGATCTAACCAGAACTCACTATGGGGTACATTCACAGTAGGCAAACTATGTTCTCAAAGTGAACTGTTAGGGACACATCCCCCTATTTATCGTCTTATGCCTATGTATAATTAGACATACATATGATAAAACAATCAGATGCATCATGGGAAGGGATACACACAGTAGCAAAATGACTACATGATCTAATTCAGTTAGAATACGGAAGGCCCCTCACTATGCTTCTCAGTAACCTGCCCTTCCTTGTCTTGAACCCCACAAAAGGAACCCCAAACAGTATATTATTCAGTCTTTGACTCACAGGACCTGCTGCACCACTGCATCCTGCTGCTTTAAGTAAAGTTCCCTCCCTACTTTTGCAAATGCAGGCTGGCTTTTCTTTCAGCTCCTTTACCCAGACCCTGACCACATGTAACAGGTAGACCTGTAGGTTGCTACTCATCTCTAGCCTGGCACAATGCACTAGATGGGAACTCTAGTTAGGCCAGGAGGGACCCAAGGGCAAGATGCTTCCCTTTGTCCATTCATGGGTCAGACTTGCTCTGCAGCTGCTCCCTGTGGTGGTCTGATGGGCAGGGCTGCTCTGTGTCCAACTCTTGGATAGCTGCTGAGTAGGGGAAGGCGATTTGGGGGACTCTTTGGGGTTCCTTGCTGCCTGTGTGCATACTGCTTGAGCCAAGGGCTCAGCCCAAACTGGACAGGAAGAAGATAAAGATTTCCTGGAGGGAAAAACTTACCTAAGTACATGGCTTACATACAGTATTTGTGTTTAACCCTCAGTCCACATGTACATGCATCTCAGGATAGCTTTGGATACAGCCCAACACATTTGTAGATGACAATGTTTTACATCCCTGGCTGAGGTAGAGGAAAGCTAGGAAGGAAGTGTGGGCAGTAGGCACAGCATGTATAAAGGTCTGGGGCAGAGGGTAGTTAGTTCACCATGCAGTCAGTCAGCCTTTAGACCACCATGTCAAGGGGGTCTAAGGGCTGTGCGTGCACACAGGAGGCAAGGACTGTGAGTGGGAGGGCTATGTAAGGAGGGTCTCCATGGAAGAAAAGTAGATCATGCCCCTCATGAATTACCATGCCTCCTATGTGCACTCTGTCAGTAGGAGGCCCCGGGGTGAGTCAGCTGCTTTGACAAGTCCCTGGGATGTATGCTTTAAGAGGTCACTTAAGGTGACATAGTCACCTGGATCCTCAGGAGTCTGAAATCACCCCCTTGAGACCCTTCCCTTTTCTCACCCTGCAGATGAGATGGACCAAACTCCCCCAGCACGCTCCGAGCCTCTGGTCTCAGGGATTCGAACTCCCCCTGTGCGGAGGAACAGCAAACTGGCCACCCTGGGCAGGATCTTCAAACCGTGGAAGTGGAGGAAAAAGAAGAATGAAAAGCTGAAGCAGACGACATCAGGTAAGGGCTTGGGGAGACAGGGTCCCCACATCCCACCAAACTCCTTAGCCCCTCCTCTGGTTTCTGTCCTTCACTGACTGCCCAGTGGAGGCCTGCACACACCCGGTCAGCCACGGCCTTGCTGACAGCAGGTTGTCACTCAGTGTTGCTGGCTGACTTTCCTAACAATTTATTTTTATGTGTATGAATGCTCTGCCTGCATGTATGAATATGTATGTACACCACGAGTGTGCCTGGTGCCTCCAGAGCCCAGAAAAAGGGATAGGATCCCCAGTAACTGAAGTTATAAACAGTTGTCAGCCGCCATGCAGGTGCTGAAAACTGAACCCAGGTCCTCTGGAAAAGCACCAAGTGCTCTTAGCTGATGAGCCATCACTCCAGCCCCAATGACTGCCATTCTCACTCACAGACGGCACACTCCACAAGCCCTCAGCTCACAAATGGCTGTGCCATGACCCTGACCCTTCCATTCACATGAAGCTGGGGGTGGACTATGACCCTCACAGCTCCTAGGATCTGGGTTAAGATCCGTGCTGTGATGCAGTTTCTGTGACCAGACAAGCTTGCTCCCCATCTTCAAAGCACTGTCTAGGGACACTGACCCCACCTCCTACCCAAGGACTAGCAGGTTCCCCACTCACTTGTACTGCACCCTCACACCCGGCCAGTCCCAGCTCGGTGGGAAGTGGGGTTGTCTAATCGCCTCTGCCTCCTCAGAATCGACCTGTGAACTACATCCCAAAACTGGACTAAGGCACGAAATGCATGATGGGATGGCCACAGGAGAGGCCACAGCATCCAGGTGCTGCTGAGCAGGGGACCCCTCTCATGTGAGCCTACCCTCTTTTGACAGAGAAAATGACTCAGAGAGGAGGCCACTCACCCAGGGCAGGGAGAGCTGGTAGGAGCTTTGCGCACTGGCCACCAACTCTGGTTCTCAGAAGGCCCAGGGTGCTGAACCACCAACCCCAGGAGCCAAGAAGCCTGGATCCCAGGGCCTCTTGCTTATTAGCTGCAGCTGTAAGCAATTAGTGAGGTTGCTGTACATGTGGAGTTAGTCCCACACCCCAGGGACATGCCTGGCAAGTGCCTGTCTCAGGCTATTGCCTTTGGGGGTCCCAGAGGCCCCAGCTTCCTGCTCAGCCCTGAAGAGGTGCATGCTGGGGCAGGGGGCTTAGAGGGTGGTGGAGACAAAAGCCCTGGCACCCACAGCATCCAGTCTGGGGGAAGGGCACTATAAGACTGCACCAGGGGCTCAGTATTCACTCTTTTATGTGCAACTTACCAAATTATTTTAATCACTCAAGAAGTTGATTGACAAATTATTCTTAACAAGAATGAAAACAAGATGAACTGCTCAAGAATTTACAAGTGCTTCATGTGTGCCAGGCAGAAAGTAGATGAAAAGCTTGGCACCATCCTCAGAGTCCCAACATAGGACAGGAGTACATAGGAGGCCAGGTGCTGGGGCAGGTGACCTCTGGGACGTTTAGGTGCCCTGGAACTGGAAGACTGGCAAGATTGGGTCAGTTACTCTGAGCCTCAAGTTCTACAGCACTGGTGCTGCCTGGGTTGTCAGGCTGCTCTGGGGACCCTGGGAGGGTACAAAGGCCCTCAAGGTGACACCTGTGGTGGCCCCACCCTTGGGTTCCCAACAGAGGCATTTGGAGATTGGGTAAGAGCCCTGTGTCCTACAGCCTGCTTCCTCACATTTTGACACTGTACATTTCAACATATCCAGTCCTGATGTTAGGGTGAGATGTGACAGAGATCTATAAGGTTTTAAAAGCAAATGGGTTGGGTATGCTGTCCTTAGCTGACTCTGGGTCATCCATTAGACCTGAACCAGTACAAGGAATGCCCTATGTCCCAACCTACTCAGTGGGGACATCCCTGGGACAATCAGAGGAGGGTTAACCTGTGTGCCTCAGACCCTCTCTCCTCCTCCTCTCTGAACCTGTCTGCTCCTCCCCCCTGAACCTGTCCTCCATGTGACCCTCACTGTTCCCTTCTCCATCCACTGATACATGGAAATTGGTTTGGAAGTTGGAATTAAGTTGAAAGCATCTTGTTCCTGAAGCATCCTGTATCCCCATCTGCCCCTCATGCAGGTGGCCTCAGTAGGCTCCCACCCTGGCTCTGTTCTGCCTTTCCACCTGTAGACATGTGTCCTCCCTGCCCCAAGTCAGATGCAGAGACCAGGCCTGTCGTGCTCAAAGCCCTGGCAATACACAGGGCACACAGTAGATGCTCAGTCAATGTGAGATAAGTATTACTGGGTGGAAGGCCTTATCATCCCACACTCTCCACGGATGGGGACAGATTGGTTCTTCCTGCCAGCACCTAACTTAGAACATGGCTTGAAGTCCCTGATCAGTAAATACTTTGGAATGTATCATTTGCATTGCCATCCCTTATGGGCAATCTGAGCTCTGATAGGTGGGCCAGCTGTGTTCTTGGCCACCTGTTAGAGTGTTCCACTTAGCCAGTGTCTTTGGGACCCCACTGATAAGCAGGCTCTACTCTAAGCTTTCAAAAAAAGTATCGATATAAGAAACTATGAGGTTCACCTGTGGACAAATGAAAGCTGTGTGTGTGTGTGTGTGTGTGTGTGTGTGTGTGTGTGTGTGTGTGTGTGTGTGTGTGTGTGTGTGTG
>CAJQZJ010032083.1:11460161-11471700 GCA_907164525.1 Lophiomys imhausi
GTGTGTGTGTGTGTGTGTGTGTGTGTGTGTGTGTGTGTGTGTGTGTGGTGTAGGAATGAGACTCTGCCTGGGAGGTAGAGTCTGGAGGAGGAGGTGGGTGAGTTGCCATTGCTGGTGGCTTTGATCTTTGGGTAGGAGGCTTGTAGGATCATTTCAGAATAAGAAAGGAAAGAATTGCAAAGGTTCCTCTCCCGCCCCTCTGGCTCTGAGTCATTGGTTGGACCTGAGTCAGTGCAGACATGTCCTGTGTCCTAGCATGCCTTCTGGGAACACTCCAGGGGCAGTTAGAAGAGGATAACCAGAGCACCTGTGGCAGTGGATCCTCTGAATGCTATGACCTGGGGTTGACTGGAAGATACTCCTGAGGAGAGAGTGCTGACACTAGCCACAGAAGGGCACCCTGAGCACTGGGGGTACAGGGAGGGTGTCTTCCTCATCTGTGGATAAAGGAGCTTCAAGAAGGGGTAGAGATGAACATGGCCTGGGAGCCAGAGTCAAGGAAGGTATCATGAAAGTACACTGGAGAAATGATCTCTCAAACATGGCTGGAGTCTTGGATATTGCTCAGCAGATGGCTTAGGTAGTAAACTAGGAATTGTTGCATCCCAGGCTCTCACAGTGGACAAGTCCCCAGCCTCAGGCATCTGCTGTCTCCCTGTCTCATCCTGTTCACCCAAGAGCACATGGCAGTCGTATGGTGGCCCTTCATTGCCTCTGGCCATGACTTAACTAGATGTTTCTGTGTCCGGCAGCGCTGGAGAAGAAGATGGCTGGCAGGCAAGGCCGGGAGGAGCTCATCAAGCAGGGGTTGTTAGAGATGATGGAGCAAGGTGAGTGGGCCCCTGGGAGGGTGGCAGACCTAAGTGGGTGCCTGGGGGCCTAGAGGGAACTGGGTGGAGTCCTAGGGGCATAGGGGAGAGGGGGTGGTCCTCAGGGATGTGAGGCCCATAGTCTGGAGCCCATGAGAGCCATGAGATGGGGCTCATGGTGGAGACTGTCAAGTCTTATGGCTCTCAGAGCTCAGGAAATCTATCAGAAGAAGGAAGGAGTATCCTGCAGCCAGCCCGGGGCTGTTCTCCAGTGTAGCCTCCAAGGATGGAGCGATGGCTCCAGTCAGGAGCTGAGGTAGAAGAGTTCCCACATCCTCCATGGCCATTTCCAGTGACCATCTACCAGGACCCGTGTGGAGGGAACTCCTTGAACATCTTGCTGTCTCTAAGTGACAGCCATGGCTTTTAATTTTTTTATATGTTAAATTTTGTTTATATTCACACATTAAATCCTTGATTTGAACAAATGGTGACCATACCTATCCGTCCGTATACCTTCCCTTTGGGTGCTGATGTCACCCCCAGTTTGCAGGCATGAATGTGGGGTCCACCACAGTATAGCATGCAAGTAGAAGCCCAGTGCAAACCTGGGTCTCCCGGTGTTGGTCTAGCAGGTGTCATCCAGGCCACGTGTACAGGGACCATGTCTGTGTGCTCAGGTTGCTCAGTGTCAGCAGCACAAGTAATGGGGACCAGTATACTTCAGTCCAGTCTTCCTCTCGCCCTGTTGGGGTCCCATCAGATCCGGACCTTTTCCCTCTATACTTTGTGGCTCTCTGAGTCTTTAAGTCTTGGCTGATGGGGCGGTCTCACAATCCCCCCTTATTCTAAAGTCTCTGGGCTGGCAACAAGCTCCTGCCTCCTGAGTTAGGACGTCTGCGGTGCTTTTGTGCACGCATCAAACTCCTGTCTCCCCCATTTGCTGGTGTCTGCAACTTGGCCCAAGTACCAGGAATTAGGAAGGGAACTCATGAAGTAAATGAGTCCTTTTCTGATAAGGTTGGGCCAGCTCCTCAGGTTGCCTCCCTTCCTGAGTTCTGGCAAGTGTTATTATGCTGATGTTCAGGGGCCAACCAGCCAGGGGGCTTGATACCTTCGGTGCTCTGTTCCACAGAAAAGGAAGCCCTGCCCCTGTGGGCCTGTGGATGTTGAAAGCTCCACTGTGACTCTCCTGGTTCTGGTGGAATGTCACTGCTGAGCAGAACTATGAAGTAGCTTTAATTTGGAATGGTCTTCAGTGTCCAAAGTTGTATGCGTGGTGTATGTGTGCTGCATAAGGATGCACATGTGTGCACATGCATACATGTCAGGGGTTGGCTTCCAGTGCCTCCCTCACTCTCTGCCTTTCATGAGGCAAAGTCTCTGATGGATTCAGCTAGGCAGACTGTAAGTGAGTTTCATAGATGTAATGTTGTTCTCTGCCTCCTCACTGGTGCTGACATTCACCACCAGGCCTGTCTCTTTCTGTGGGTTCTAGGAATATGTGCATGGGTTTTCATGCTCTCACATGGCAGGTACTTACTGACTGTGTGGTCTCACCAGCCCCTAGATCTTGGGTCAGAGAAATGTAAACAACTGTATACTTTAAAAATGTTATTTTCAATGAATAAGGGGGAAGTAAAGACAGAAATTTGATTTTGGCTAACTATAAGGTTCTAGTTTGAATAAGGAAAAAAAAAACTTCCATAAGGAATGCCTTGGACTTTACTAAAATCCATGTGTTTGAAGTCAGACCAGAGCTCCAGTCGTGGTATGAAGCTACAGCCAGACCAGTGGGACTGGGGTGGACTGTCTTCAAAGCCATATCACACTCCTTCCAGCTTACAGATACAGTTAGGAGAAAGTCAGGTAACCTTGTCTGGGAAAAGATGGAAAACATTTTAGGCTTTTGGGTTGTATTCACCTTTCATTACTATAATGAAGTACCAGAGACAGGATAACTTCATAAAGAAAAGAGGTCTGTTTAGCTCACAGTTTGGTGGTTCAAGGACATGGCCCTAGAGTGCTCAGTTCTGATAGAGGCCTTTGTTATGGATTGGATATGAGATGACTCCCCGGACTCCTCCTATGTTTGAATACGTGGTCATGGGGGAAGGGGCTTAGATAGCAGGGGATATTTTGTAATGTTGTGAAATATTTTGAAAGTGGGTCATTGAGGTGTGGGCTCTGAGGTTTATAGCTTAGCTCTGCTTCTAGCCAGAAACAGGCACAGAAAAATACACACTAAGCAGGCATGGCTGTGTGCCAAGAAACTTCATTTATGGGTATAAAGATTTGAATTTTCAGTCTTTTTCATGAATCAGAAACTATTATCTTCCGTTTTGTTTCCTTCCCAACCATTTGAAGATATGAGATTCATTCTTAGTTTAGGGTTATGTAAAGCAGGTGCAAGGCTGACTCAGGCCCAGCCTGCCTCCCACACACCACTCTTAGGATCTTGCAGAGCGACTGGGGCAGGGACTAGAGCAACCTGAGGCAGTCTTCATCCTAGATAGCTGAGCATTCAGGTGTTAACAGATGCTGCAAGTTTTTATGGAGTGCTCACTGTACTACTCACCAGGGTCTGGATTAGGTGACAGACATATCAGCTACAAAGACAGCCCTCCCAGAACACAGAGCCTGTGGGACACAGGCATCTGAGCGTCTTACAAATGCAAATCACAACAACTGAATCAAGAATGGTAAAGATGACATGTATAGGGCACTTGGAAGCCATGACATGGCTTTGGAGTGGCAGGAGGTCTAAAAGATGTTGCTTGTGGACTAACAGTGAGTTAGGAGCCCAGGTTGGTTTTGCACTTGGTCACACAGGAGTACAAGAGAGCTGATTTTGTCCCACACTGAACATGGAGTCCAGGAGAGGACTCTCACCAGTAAGGCAAGCACTCTGCTTCTACTGAGTTCCCCCCGGGCACTTTCAGGAGTCCTCTGCTATCTGCAGTACATACATTGGTCACTCTAGGGGCCATGCAACAGTACTTGATAGCTTCTCCAGCTGACCCCAGCTTTTTACAGAGAAGGTGAGGAAGTGTCTGGTCCTGGTTGTTGCAGACTGACTCACTAGCAGCCCTAGGAGCAGAGAGTACCAGGTCCCAGGGTGCAAGGGCTCAAGGAAGGGACTAGAAAGTAAGAAGACTACAGGGCTGTGAGAGAGAAGAAGGGCTTGTGTGCAAAAATGCCCCCTTCTTCCCTCTTGCACATATGCATATGCCAGGGCCAGAGTGACAGGGGTCTGGGGTCTGATGAGAGAGCTTGTCCTTGTCTATGAGCAAAACCAGGTGTCTGAAGCTGCAAGGCCACAGAGTCGGCTCTGGAGGCAGGGCCCTTTTTCTCCCAGGACTCCCATGGAGCAGAGTCCTTTGCCTGGCTTTAAACATGGATCATGAAACACATGTAAATGCTAGCTGAAGATCTCTGGTGAAGTATCTTGCATAGGAACTAAGTTCCTCAGGCCGGGAGCACAGGGGCCTTTCTGCCAGCCTTGGACTTTGTGGCAGTTGGTAGCTGCTGCGCCTTCCCAGGTAAAGGAGCTCAGGATCCTGGAAGGGGTCAGTATGAAGATCAGCCGGAGGAATTATAGCACTTCCTCCTTTATCTGTGGTGAGTGTGGGTGTGGGTATAGGGGTGGTGGCAGCCTTTCTGACTGTGATCATGGAGTCTGTCTCAGTTCTGCCTTCTCTCAGGCAAGAGGGAACAATATGCAGCCATGGGTGCCCCCTGGTGGTCGACCGCCCTCATGGAGCCAGTCACAGGGAGGCCAGACTTTATTGCCAGGCAGCTAAGGAGCTGCAAAGAGGTAGTCAGTGGGAAGGTAGACCTGACCACAGATGTCCCCAGACATGCCCAGAATCCTTAGTAGACCCAAGAACTCGCTACCTGGCAGGGAAGTCTGCTATCTTCCCAGAAAGCCCTGCACCTCACACACACACCTGTAAGTGAACACATGTACACACTCTCCCTGGAGCTTGCCTCTGAAGCAGAGGGATTACTTGGCCTGAGAACAGGGCTGGTAGGAGAGACCCTGAAGGTACCTGGGAGTGTCAGCTCTCCCCCGATGTCAACAAGAACACTTCATGAGCAGCTCGGCCCCCTGTCCCTCACATTTTTGTCATGCTGGTAGTCAGCTGGGTGACAGGAAGGACCTTGTTTATGGCGCTGTCAGACAACTGTTATGGGGAGCAGAGGTGACCTTTTCCTGGGATTTTCTCCAACCCACCTTTTTGAGTAGGGACAGGGTCCTGCCCATTTCTGGTGTAGACAGTACTCTTTCCATGAATGGCTCCTGCACCCACTGACTTGATGTTTTCTTAAGTCACAAAGGTCTCTCATGTTCCAGCACTGGGTGTTTTTTAAGAGCCGTACTACATTAGTGCTGTGTTCATTGATATGAGAGTCAGGAGGCTCTGAGGGGAGAGTGGTACAGTGGAAGTCTGTCTGTTTTTTGTGTGATTCCATGCACACTCCCTGATACACACACACACACACACACACACACACACACACACACACACACACACACATGTGCTCCCACTGTGAACACGCATATGCGCGTTTCTGTGCATGTTGTGTCAAGCCCCTCTCATGGAAGCTGCTTGGTATAAAGCAGGTGCTCAGCTCTGCATTCCCTGTGCAGCAGCTCTGAGAAGAAGGGTGATGTAGAGAAATGCTGGCCAGCTGACCCAGTGGCAGGGGACAGGGGATGAGGCCTTCCACCCATACCCCCACCCCCACTGCCCTGTATTGCTTAGCAACAGCCCTGCCACCAGGACTATTTTGGGAACTGTAGCTTCTTACTGAGTGGCAGACACAGGTGGGAGCCTTCCAGCCCCCCCCCCCACCCCAGGGTCTGGAAAGCCTGGCTGGGCCTGGGCAGCGTCTGGGCCTTTAGGGGCAGGTTCTGGTATTTTTTGTTTGTTTGTTATAGTGATGATGGTGAGATGTGGTTGCAATTACCAGCAGACATTGGCCCTTTCTCGGGCTTGAGTTCACCTCAAGTGAGAAGCCCCACCACCACCACCACACACACAGGGATGGCTTTGCTCAGAGTGGCAGGGCCCATAACTTGTTCACCTGCCTCTTGGACAGCACCCACCCTGGTAGTGGTAACAGTTGACAGGGTCAGAGCCCAGGCTCTGGCAATCTCTAACAAACTAGGTTCATCAGCCTGTCCTCAGTTAGGCCAATTAAAGAGACAAATTGATAGAGAAACACAGACTTATTCAGTGGGGCGAGCAGAGAGGTCCAGTGCCTCCCTAATCCTGATATGAGGTTTAGGCTTAAACAAAAAGCAGGAGGATGCACAGCAAAGCCATCCCTGTCAGGCTGTGGTGGCCTCACCAGCCCATAACTGTCTGTCTCTCCAGCAAGGTGGTCTACCAAGTTGTCCCCCCTGGAGCTGTCTCCCTCGGCACAGGCTTCAACCTTCTTCTCCCTGGGGGAAGCACAAGATTCCTGGGGGAATTCCAATTCTTTAGGGAACCATTGGCAGTCAAATGGAGGGACAAGAATGTCTCTTTCAAACTGTGAAACCTTCATTCCTGACAGGACAGTGACAGCAGAGCTGGCCCTCCTGTCTGTCAAATCATTCCATTGAATAGCCACAGTGAGCACACCTTGCCACAGGAACCCAAGGGAATGTACAGCCCACATGCACAGTGAAGGCACATATGTGCTCCGTGGGCTATGTCTGTACATGTATGCACATCTATTCATACAGCACACTCACCCCATCCTGCCTTGTTGTTACCAAATAGAAACCACTCAGAGTTATCAGTGTTAATATTCCAGAGAGCCTCATGATGTCACCATGTTGAGCATCCTGTCATGTTATGCCTCTAGGGTGATGACATTTTCACACTGCCTGGGGGAACCTGGCAACCGAGACTGTCACCTCACTGAGGTGTGTCAAGATCAAGCCAGCCAGTCATAGGGGACTAAAAACCAGTCTTGAGCTTGGTGACATCTGATCCCATGACCCTGGCTATGCTAGGTGTGTCCCTGACTCAGGGCCACCTTAGCAGCCAGAGCCTGTGTGCTTCTGGTCCCAGCTAAGATGCTTCTGATGTTTATCAGGGCTTCTGTGAGATGAAACTACATGGGAGAGCAAGCCATGTGGACCAGCAGCAAGTGGTCACCTCATGACCAGCAATGAGTGGTCACCCTGTAATATCTGCTGCTGGGTTTGTCTCTGAAAGGGACAGCTGGCCTGGACAGAGGATGTGGCATAAAGAGGAGCTTGTCCCAGGCATAGATGTCCAACCTCTGGTGGGGCTGGTCTTTCATTTCTTCCCCATGTAGAGATGGAAGGACCCTGGTAGGAGAAGGGAGCAGGGAGTCAGGTTCAGATCCCCTGAGGGTTGAGAGAAGGAATTAGATCAGGTAGGAAGCCTAGACCTGGGTAGTACACCGGGTAGAGAACAGTGCTCTCCTGAGGCTGGTGTTGACACCGGATGGTGGCCAGTTCTGTTGTCTTCCTCTTCACAAACCACATCACCAGGCACCCGTGGCTCACTTACCTTATACTAGAACATTCCATCGGCGTATTTAATTCTCACCACAGTTCCGGGAAGCCAGTAGTAACACTGGCCCCATGTTGTAGACAAGAAAATGAAGGCTCTTGGAGGGGGGGCATATTAGGGCGATGATGGGCTTCTGTCCAGGCAGAACATGATGGGGATGGGATGTCTTGCAGACCCCAGTGCAGTAGATGGGAGGCAAGACTGGCCAGCAAGAGGGGCCTTTGACCTGGAAATAAAGTGATCCTCCACTTCTGTGAGGAAGCAGCATGAAGGTTACAGCCAGGAGAACACCCTGGTGTGTCCAGGACTGAGATACTTCTGCAGACCACACTGCACACTGCGACCTATCTGTCTCCAGAGACCAGGGACCAAGAGCTTCACATGGGGGAACATGTGAGTCCTCTCCACCAGAGTGGGTTGGAGATCTCAGACGGGCACTCTGATTCGCCTCCCCAGAGCTATATGCCCTATGCCCGGAATAGTAATTATTACTAGGCACGAGGGGCCCAGAAACTAGGGGCCTTAGCTTCCCTGTATTGTATTCCAGAAGAAATAAGGTAACAGATATTGGCAAAGGGAGACTAATCTATTTAGGTGGAGATAGATAGTTCAGTTGGCAAACCATTTGCCATGCAAGCAGGAGGACCTGAGTTCCATCCTAGAACTCAAGTGGAAGAACCAGGTGTGGTGGCAGTGCTTTTGAGCCCAGAAGTGGGGAGACAAAGGCTGCTGGGCCTCTGCTGCTCTCGGACTAGTCAACTCAACCTATCAGGTATGTTTCAGGCTTATAGTTTGGCCAACACTGGGGGCAGGAAGTTTTTCATTCTTATTGCTGTTCCTGCATCCGTGCTGTAACTTTCTAGGAAAGATGAAGTGGAAGCAGGAGCCGTGTGTGTGTGGTAACTCGCCTGTGAGATAAGCCAGCAGAACAAGGTTACTCCCCTCCCTGAGAAATGAGCCTGTCTGATACCAGGGCTTTAGCCTTTCCTTCCTATCCTGGATTCCTGGGAAATGTTTAATTCTGTAGGCCCAATTGTTTTAGGGTCCCCATTTCAATTCTGGTCTCAAATGCTGAGCACCCCTGAGGGTGACAAGTCAAGGTCCTTCAGATACCTCAGCAGTTGAGCCCCCAGTAAGGAGAAAGGGATGGGCCTTCCTGAAGCCCTCATGAAAGGCTCTGTGTCCTTCATCCTGAGAAAGCTGCTGTGTAAGTTCTCACTGTGTTTCCCTCCATCCCTGGCTTCGATCCTTACTGGTTTTCAGGTGCTATCATGGACATTCCAAGGTCTTTAGAATGATCACCGTCTGGGGAAAGGGGTGGCATCTATCTAATTAAACTCTACACACATAATGGGTGCTTGACAGGCATTGGCTTCTTGGAGACTGACATTCAGTGGTGGGCACAGAGATGAAAAGCTGTTGGCAGCCACACTGTGTGACAACTCTAGCCCTCCAGGGGCACATGCAGTCAACATCTGTTGTCATGTGTCAGATGGTTCTGGCTCAGCTGCCAAGGTCTGTTGTTAGGAAGGGAACCATACCGGAGGGAACAAGTGGGGACAGACAGAAGTTTGAAGCCACTTCATCAAGTTCATGGGTCCTGTGGACCAAATAAACCCCAAGGAGGCTGCAGAGCCAGGTAGGGGTACCATGAAGGTGCATGGTAAAGGTGTGGGAGTTGGTGAGGGAATCGTGCATCTCCCGCAGGTGTTAGAGTACAAGGATGCATGGGGAGAATGGGCCCTGGGCATGGAGGGTACCAGGGTTACCTGGAAACAGTTCAATGAGAGGAATGTCCCAGCAGAGAGTGGGATTCCATGCCAGGGCATCCGTGGCATCCTTTGTAGGAAGGCCTATGTAGAAAGAAGGGTGTGGAAGGTGGCACGGTCTGGCTGATGGGTGAATTTCCTTGCAGATTCTGAAAGTAAAGCATGCAGTCCCAGTGAGGGGCCCCAGCCTGCGCAGAGTGAGCTGCCCACTGCCGAGCAGGAGACACTGACTTCGGAGGGTGTCCAGCCCGGAAGCCCCTTGGCCAGTGGGACAGATCAGCCCTCCCAGGATGAGCTTCTGTCCTCTGACGTCCATCTGGATGACACAGGTACCAGCTGGAGACCCACTGAGCTGAACATTCCCACCCAAGGGCTTGAACAGTTGCCTCACCTTCAAGAGCGCTGTACCTTAGTTCTGCCTCCTGCAGCCTCATGGCTGGTGGACCTAAATGTTTCCTGGAACTCTCTTCTCCTGGCTTCTCCCGAACTGGGTATCAGAGAAGTAAGGGAGGAACTAAGCTGGCCGTGGATGACCTCCTGCCACATCCGCTCGACAGTCATCAAATGCAGGGGTGCATTTCAGCCAACTCCCAAATGGGTGTGTCATGGAGCAGATGCCCTCTCCCTGAGAGATGCAGGTGTATGTGGTGGGAGAGCTGTGCTGTGGTCTGAGTGAGGCACATCTGCAGCTACTTAGAGAGGTGACTTGGCCATTTGGGTCCTCTGTTACATGGGAGAAGTTACAGGATCAACATGAGGGCTGTCTGGGGCATGAAGGAACTTGGCACTGTGTTTGCAAGTAGCCAGTGTTGGAGGAGTTGGGACTGGGCTGGTGTTTTTGTTTTAACAGAGTAATCAGGTCCCTTGGTGGGAGGTCGGGCCCCACTCTAGTCCCTGATCAAGTAGCATGAGAAGCCACCTTCTGAGACCTCCCTGGGAGCCCATTCTGTCATGCTGTGCTATGCCTGAATCCATGCTGCACAGTTTAGGGACTGAAATTTGAACCCCACATCTCTCCAGTGTTCTTGGGAGCTGAGGCTGTGGGGTAACACTCTGGGCTTCTGTTCCAGGTCCCATGGGTGTCTGTTCCCTGGCTTGTCTCTTTCAAAGCAGGCTGTCTGTTCCCAACCTCCCTGCAATGTAGGCAGCTGCTCACAGTGTGAGCTCTGCCTCTAACATGGCTAACTCTCAGTCTCACTTGGCTTGGGGACATAAAAGGGAATTTGAAAGGAGGAATTTGGTTTGAGGAATTATGGTGCAGGGAGGAAGGGCCCCAGCTATTGTGGTGTATGTGGTATGTGTGTGTGTGTGTGTGTGTGTGTGTGTGTGTGTGTGTGTGTATGCGTGTTTGGATATGTATATGTGTGTCTCACCTTGAGTCCCAGGCAGCTCACCTCCTGTTGGCTCAATTCTAGTGACTGTTCATGGAGCCTGTATTCTGTGCTTACTGCTCTGGACTTGGTCATTAAGCACCCCAAATGGCTGGGTCTCTGCTCCCAGCTCCTACTGGTGGCTCTCACTTCTTGGTTAGATCTTAGTTCCCACTTGGCTCAGAATAGCTCCAAGTGATGCCCATGTCTGACCTCAGGGGCTTTTCAGGTACAAGGCTTGCGGATGACATCCTGGGAACAGAATGAGTCTACTGAGGCCATCATGTCTCATGCTGGCCTTCGAAGCCAAGGCAAGACAGGTCCTGGCAGAATGAGAGGAAGCTTTCCCCTGGAGGAGACCAGCAGAAAAACACACATAGCAACAGAGGGGAGGATCATGTAAATCTTCTCTGTGAAGGGGCCACAGTGAATGCTGTCATCTCAGTGACTGGGGCATCTGATGAAAGTGCTTCTGCCCCAAATCAGCCAGGGGTGTGTTAGTGAGAGGCTCAGAACATTGCTAGAGACTGCTCCCTGCAACTGCCCACAGGCCGGGCTGGTGGCCTTCATCATCCGAGGAGCAGGAGTGACTAGGGAGCTAAATATGGTAAAACATGGACTGTGTTGGACTCTAATAGAGATAAGAGGGTGTCTGCTGACATAGTTCCCAAGGCCTGGGCAGCCCAGCCCACGGGCAGCGGGAAACCCAGCAAAGAGTGACAAGGGACCTAGCTGACAATGAGCCCTGGGCTGTGGTCAGTCAGGGTGATCCCTGGCTCATGTGTGGGCCTGGGGGATGTAGGCTTCTCCTTTCCCCAGCTGTGCAGATGCTCAGCCAACTTCCACATGCGGATCCTGAGTCCTCAGGGCTGTGAATAGGCTTGATGGGTGTTGTGGACAGATAGAAAACATCTCCATAATGTTGTGTTTACATTCACGAATTAGTGCCAGTGGCATATGGACTGCTCACCCTGGGTCTTAAGACAGTTTTTTGTTTGTCCCCTCTGTGTGTGTGTGTGTGTGTGTGTGTGTGTGTGTGTGTGTGTGTGTGT
>CAJQZJ010032083.1:11471710-11492171 GCA_907164525.1 Lophiomys imhausi
TGTGTGTGTGTGTGTGTGTGTGTGTGTGTGTGTGTGTGTGTGTGTGTTTGCATATGTATATGTGTGTGTTTGCATATGTATATATGTGTATGCATGTTTGTCTGTTTGTATTTGCAGGTGTGTGTGCAAGTGCATGTTGAGATCCAACTTGATATTGGGAATCTTCTCTGGTCACTCTTCCACTTTGCTTTTTGAAGCAGGGTCTCCCAGTCAACCCCAGGGCTGGCCATAGTCTTAGTCTCATTAGCAGGCTTGCCTCACAAGGTTACTTAAAGGCCAACACCACTCCCACCAACGTTTATGTGGGTTCTGGGGATCCAAAGCCTGATCCCCTTAGCTACATCTGCTGTATGCCTGGCAAGTACAGTGGGTGGTAGGGAGTGGCTAGGTATTCAGGTGAGGTTTTCATGACCCTTCCCACCTCTCCGTGAGTAAACAGAATGCACAGCTGGGTCCTTTCACAAGCTGGCACAGCTGACCTTCCCAGAATGGCAATTGTTTGGCTTGGAGGACAGCCTCTCACAACACTCAGACATACTGTTTCTTTTAAGTCACAGTCCCACTAGGTCTGGGAGTTACCTCCTCCTGTAGAGGCTGGTGGGTTTGAGCCCACATTCTATCCTTTGGTCCCTATTTGGGGCTCTCAGTTATTTAGATACTGAAGCCTGAGGCTACTGTGGTCAGGAGGACAGATGCTGTCCAAAGCTGTCAACTCTTCTTACTGTCCCACATTATGCTCAAGCCTGAGGGAGCAGCTGTATCTGTACCCTGTCCCTCTGTGCTGAGCTAATTTCATAACAGAGATGTCACCTGGCAGCAGAGAAATCCAGACTCTCAGGTGAACAGATCATGTGGACACCAGGTCCCTCAGCTTCTCCCCCTGTCCTCAGGCAAGCTCCCCATGGTATCTTGTGGGTGCTAGACTGTGCTCCCCTGACCTGGGACAAGCCCCCCCGGTGTCCTTGTGGGTGCTAGACTGTGTTCCCCTGACCTGGGACAAGCCCCCCATGGTGTCCTTGTGGGTGCTAGACTGTGCTTCCCTGACCTTGGACAAGCTCCCCATGGTGTCCTTGTGGGTGCTAGACTGCACTGGAATCCCCCAGCTCTGCAGTAGAGCTCACTGCCATACCCCATCCTCAGCTGCAGTCTAGAAGGGCCAAGGTCAGATGCTTTGTCTTCAAAATTAAATCTCCCTGAACTTGGCTGAGGTCAGGGAGAAAGGTCATTGGAAAGCTTGTGGAGCTGTTATAGGCCCCGACTGCCAAAGACTCCTTTCTTGTTCAAGTAACAACACCTGGTCACACCTGGACCTCATCCCACCCTGTTCCAGAATCACCCACATGCATCCATTCTCCACAGCAGCTCTAGATCTGCAGGCCACCTGCTCGGTACAGGTGGCATTGCTGTCATTGCTTCTCCCACAGCCAAGGGAAGACTCCTAGGTCTGGGGAGTTAGCTCAGTGGTGAAGTGTTGGCCATGAAAGCATGAGGACCCAAGTTCGATTCCCAGGACCCATGTAAGGAAACTTGGCACAGTGATACTTGCCTGTAATACTAAGGGTGGTGATGAGGGAATAGGAGGATCCTAAAAGTGACACTCAGGGTTAACTGCTGGCCTGGACACCCATGCGCACATCCACACACAGGCACAAGAGCGTCTGTGTGTGTGTGCGTGCATGTGTGTGTGTGTGTGTGTGTGTGTGTGTGTGTGTGTGTGTGTGTGTTTGGGGAAGGAGTGGAATCTGTCTGAATATTGCAACCACTAGGGTATGGCTGTTGTCAAAGGGGCAGGCTGCAACCTTCTTTTGGTTTGGAGGTCCACGTGGGCCCAGCTCTTGTGCTGGGGGAGGTACTGTTTTCCTGGCTTCATTCTCTAAAGTGCCCAGGAGGAAGCAGCATTTGACTTCCATGTTCAGGGTCCTGCTCAGGTTTGGGCTTGAGCATTCCCATGGGTGCACCAGTTAAAAAGAGGGGTGTTAGTGAGCATGTCCTGCATGTTCTGGGTACGTCTTACAACATCTTCTTTTTTAAAATGAGGAAGGGGACCCAGAGACATTAAGTCACCATGCTTACTCATCACAGTGACTGAATACTCAACAAGAAGCTATTCCAGTCCAGGTTCCCTTGGCTCATGGTGTGCAAGGTTTATCATCGTGGTGGGTCAGGCACGGTTGCAGGCAGCTCCGTGATGTCACAGGCATGCTGTTTACTCTTGTCTCAGCAGCACTGTAGGAAGTTGACCCTGGCAAGGAAGCTGGGCTAGGCTATAAGCCTTAAGGGACTGTCCTTCAGAGATCCACAGCCTCTACCTAAGCCCCACCCCTTAAAGTCCCTGCTCCTTAGACCCCAGAGTTCCTAAATATCAGAATCGGGGCTTTGATCCAATCCAGAACACTCTACAGACCAAAGTAGAGCCAAATGGAAGGTAAACCTTTGTTTGACTCCTGGAACATTCCAGATGTTCGGTTGTTACTGAGGTCTAGAACAAGAGTTTCCAAACTGTAGGCTGTGTGTCAGATCCTGCCCACTGCATGTGTCTTTGTGACCATCAGGTACCCTATCAGGGCTGGTGATATTAGGGGTCTGCTCTTCTCCAAGCCTAGCATCTTCCTTCCATTTCTCACTGGTTAGAATGGTGGCCCTGGAACCCTGGAACTTCCTCAGAGGACCCAGAGCTCTCTGTTCAGTGCATGCCACTAAGTCACATGACTATTTAGTTAGCATGAAACAATTACGCTTTACGTCTCCAATCACATTAGCTTCATGCTGGTCCTCAGTGGCCACCTGTGGCTGTGGTGATGGGGCACTGTTCTATTGAGCAGTGCACACAGTGAGAGGTAGGCATATGTCCACTCTGCTGTGCAGCCAAGAGAGATTTTTCTGTTTGGGTTGGCCAGACCTTCCAGAGTTTTATATTCCAACAAAGGCTATAATTGTGGCAAAACTCATGTAATCCATGTTGAAAGCAGTTGCCATCTGGCCATCTACAGGGTACTTGCCAGAGAAACTTTTGGTCACTAATTTAGGGGATGATTCTGGTTTGATAGGCTGGGAGGCTAGAAGGAAGCCAGGCCAAGACTAGGTAAGCCAGGTCCTTAGAAGCTCCTGGCAGCTCTCTGTGGGGATATGTAGTATCTCTGAGAAGGATGGAGTGGAGCTGACAGGAGTTGTCCATGAATTGCATGGAAGAGATGGTATGTAATGTGGAAAGGATGAAGGGGGATTGTATGGGTTAGGGCTGGTGGGCCATATAGAACTCAGCCTGGGGAAGGCTGGACCTCTGTCTCTTCCTGTGCTGTGGCTTCAGTCTAGAGGAAGGTCACTGGAGCCAGGTGGTGCTCTTCAGGGTGGTGGACAATGAGTGCCAGTGGAAGACTGTGCAGGGCTTGCATGACAAATCAAGAATTTGGCCAGAGCCCCGCCTGGAGGAGTAGGCATGTCTTTCCACCTCCTAGGAAGCTGAAGCAGGAGGATTGCAAGTTAAAGAAACTTAGTGATGTCTTGTCCCAAAATAAAATGTAAAAACAAACAAACAAACAAAAACCTCTGGGGAGGTTCAGTGGTATGTATCTGGGGAGGTGCTTGCTGCACAAGCATCAGGACCTGAATTCCTATCCCCAGCACTCATGAAGAAGGTGGATGCTGTGGCATGTGTCTGCAACCCCAGTGCAGTGGGGGGACAGAGACAGGATCCTGGGGACTCTCACTTGCCAGTGAAATGGCCACCTCCAGGTTCAATGGGAGATGGAGAGCAGTCGAGGAGGACATAATGTCAAGCTCTGCCCCCTCACCCACCCCAGTGTGTTCATTTGTGTGCACACACAACATACACACAGAAGAAAAACAAGTAGGTGTAAGCCTCTGCTTGCTTAGCACATCAAAGGTCCTGGGTACAGTGGCCATATAGCAGAAACCAAAAAGAGTTGGTTGGGTAAGAATATAAGTGGCCTCCAGCCTGTTTGACTTTCCCGGGAAGGGGAGGGTCTCAGAGGGCCCATCAAGTGGGAAGTGGGATGAATGCTGAAGTCAGAGGACCAGGTGTGGGAATGACTAGCCACAGGGAGTCTGTGGAGAAAGACCCAGACCAAGGTCCATGTTGCCGCTGGTAAGGGGTGGCTGCAGGGGCAGCCATGAGGGACACTGGTATGACAGGGTGGTTGGGAAATGTGGGGGCCAAAAGCCAAGAGGAGAGTCACAGACTAGTGAGTAACAGCAGGGCAGCCATGATGAGGGCCTGAAGTGACTTCCCAGGTAGAAGAGAAAATGTTGTCAGAGTGTAGAGGCGCAACTCTGCTGGCCAT
Organism: Lophiomys imhausi; assembly: GCA_907164525.1. Classification (NCBI taxonomy): domain Eukaryota; kingdom Metazoa; phylum Chordata; class Mammalia; order Rodentia; family Muridae; genus Lophiomys; species Lophiomys imhausi. The sequence continues at coordinate 11,476,012 of CAJQZJ010032083.1, forward strand.
GGTTAATGAGTGTTTGCATTAATTCACTCATTTCCCTTTGTGGTCCTGGTGATCGAACTCATGCAGAGCTATGTGCATGCTAGACAGGTGTTCTACTATGGACCAGCATCCCTGTTTCCTTTCCAGTTTTGGGACAGTATCTTGATATGTTGCCAGGATTGGCCTTGAACTTATTCTGCAGCCCAGGCAGTCTTTGAACATGTGATGTCCCTGCCTCAGACCTCCAGTTGGGACTGCAGGTCTGCGGACTTACAGCTAAAGCTGGGTAGAGGTGCTGGCACGTGAGTTCAGGAGTGTTTGGATTGCTTTCCACATGGTAAGTTACTGAGATGCAGAGACTGACAGACGGACAAAGGTCTGTCCATAGCCGACAGGGCCATGAGACTGGCCCCCGGGTCGGGGGATTTTAGCCAGATCCCACATGGAATTTCAGTGCAGCAGACAGATCTGCCCTGACCCCATTGCTGATGCATGACCAGAGCCCCCAGCCCAAGTGGTCCTGTCTCCATGCTGACACCAAGGGCCCCAGACAGACACAGGGAGCCCAATCAAGATGCTGCATCTAAGTCCATGGGAGGAAACCAGGTCCCTGAGGGTGAATCTAGCCTGTCTGTGTTCCCACTGTACAGGACCAAGTCCTGTGCCAGGAGAGTGCCCAGAGCCATGTGAGGAGCTGTGGAGCTCAGCCTGTATCCTATGGTAGTGGTGTATCAAGGACAAGAGCCTCTTCCTAAGTAGAGGAGACCCATCTACCTACCAAACCATAGCTCCCACCCCTCCTTGTGACTAGGCCAGACAAGTACTTCAAGTCCCCAGACTCCTCTAGGGCCACGTTATGCCTCCCTTCCTGTGCCCGAAGCTGGGGGAACTGAGGCTTACAGAGGTAAAGAGCAGTTGCTCGTCTGGAAATGGCTCAAGCACACAGAAGAAGAATGTGGGAGCTGCAACTGTCTGAGTGAGGGGGTGGCTGTCTGAGGTTCTCTCTTCTTCCCCCCAAATCATGACCTTGGAAACATGTAGAACAAAATAGCTAATTAAACTATTTACTAGTATTTATATTATCTTTAATTGGTTCGCGGTGTTAATCCTTAACCCGCCATTATAAATGAATACACACAGACACCACATAGATTTTAAAAAGCCTAGGCCTGAGTTGTGCAACCCTAGCCCATCTAAGCTAGCTCATAATTCTATTACCCAAATATGACCCCATATATACATATGTCCCTTTGGACTATTATTCTCTATGCTATGCCAATGTTCCAGGCCATGTGGAAGGATCTTCTTTAATCTACCCCATGGTGTGTCCTCCTTGTTTGCTCCTGGCTTCTCTCCTTCAAGTTTCTTCTTCCCAAGATGCTCTCTATCTCAAAAAGCCCATGTACCTTAGTCCTGCCTACCTCTGTTTTTACCCAATCTCCAGGCCTCAGCATTTATTAACCAATCAGAGTAAAATTAAGTAACAGACAGCAAGCAGGACCAATCAACATTTAGAATGCTTAACACCACTCCATCAGAAACATGTTGAAAGCTATTCCTCAGAGAACATGCTTACCCAGAAGCAACCAGGACAGGAAGTCGTGCAAACTCAGCCAAAGCAGGCTGTGGACACATCTAGCCCTGTGTAGATACTCATTGCAGTAGCATGTCTCATCTATAACTATGAGAATGGGTCCCAGAGCATGTTGGACATTAATATGAGTTTGGCTGTGAAGGCCTGGGCTCTGGGGCAGGTCCTCTTCCACCCTGTGCTGATTGACATGATGAAGAAGACCCAACAAGCCAGAGGATCTGTGTCTAATAAGAGAAGAAGGACCAATTCTGTTCTCGCCTAGAGTTCACGACCATTTTTAACCTCAAAAAATCCAGAATGTTTATTTTAATATTGTCAGGGCAAAAATTAAATGGCATAATGAAAGGTGGAGACTTTGGGCGCCACACATTATAATTAATGGGGTAGAATGATCGTCCCAGACTTCAGAGAACTATACAAGGAGAACTGTTTTTAGCAGTTGACACTTCTGAGGACAGTTTAGATCTTGATAAAATAAAAACTGTGTTCTCATGCATCCACATAGGGCAAGAGTGCAGAGCTTGGGGTACATGTTATGGTCACTCAGACCACACTGGTAACACAGAGCTGTCGACTCTGCAGGGCTGTCTGGGATTTTGGTCATGGAGAGTTGGGACAGCCAGCCTTGGATGCAAAGGCTGCATCCCCATGAACTTGAAAAGACTGTAAAAGGTAGAAAATGCAACATGGTGCATACACAGGAACCAGCTGTGGCTCTCAGATGCTTGGGCAGGTGGTAAGAGCCCAGAGGTTTCCCTGGATGCTCTCAAGGCAGCGGGGGTCAGTCAGAATCGTGATGGGGCCCTGAAAACAGGAATGAATGATCCCAGTCCTCAGGGAGTTCCTCCTAGCTGTGTGCCCAGTGAATGCCTTCCAGAATGTTTGGCACTTTAGGTTTGTTTTGGCAAAGCGGTGAGCTGACATTTGTGTTGGAGGGAGGTAGCTACCTTGAAGGGGAAGGATAGCTGTGTTTGTGGAGGAAGATGAGGTGCTCCCTACTGTCTGGTGCCCTCAGTTGTTGTTACAAAACTTCAGATGAAGCTGTGTGACAGGACGGAGGAACCATGCCAACAGTTGACGATGCAGACAGACAGCAGAGGCTGGGAGTAATCACCTTCAGGAGAGGGCCAGCCTGGGTCCTGCGTGGGGTGGGGGGTGGCAGTACTGAACAGGTCTCCAGATGTGTCCCCCACATCACTATCTTCTGTAGCTCTTGACACAAGCACATGGGTAGCAGCTTCATCCAGAGAGGGACCTTCCTCAGTGTCCAGTGACTAGGAAGCTGGGTAGAAGCTGCGGAGTTGGGATGACAGTGGAGCCTGGACTGGTTATAACGTCCAGAGGGAGGGGTGGTGCACCAGGAGAAAATAGGGTGGTCAGTGGGGGGGGGTCACAGAGGATGAGGGTCCTGGATTAGCAGCTGGAGAGAGGACAAGGGTTCTGACAGGGTGGCCTACCCCCGAATTCCCATCCCCCTGCCTCCACCTCTTTCCCTAGATCTGTGTGCAAGGGACAGGGCAGCTATAACTAAGAGAGAGAAAAATTACAGCTGTTGGTGTAAGGGTCTCGACGTGTCAGACATTCATGTAGACGTCACCTCTATGTTTTCCTCATTGTTCCTCTTGATTTTGAGACATCGTGTCATGGTGTATCCTAGCCTGGCTTTCAACTTGGAATTGCCTGGGACAATAGGTATGAACTAACACACATGGCCTCATCATCCCCTCCTTTCCTTTAATCCTTGAGCTTATCCTGTCTGAAGCTATCACCATTGATCTGATCACTACTATGGAGAAGTACACAGAGGTTTAGTACCAAGCCAGGCAAAGCACATGTGTACACCCGGCTTGTTCTAGCTTCTCCGACTCTAGAATCTATCAAGATGGCATCTTTGTAGATGTGAGGAGCCCAGGCTGCTGCGTGTGGAGGCACATGCTCTCCTCTGCTTGAGATGGCATCCCGACTCCCTCTGTTTCTCATGGTTTCTTCTTGTTCACTGAATCCACAGACAACTAAGTCCACAATGGAGGGATCTTGGTGTGTTTTCTCTCCATCAGGACTCCTGCCCCCCAAATTTTATTCTCTCCCAACCATGTTATGGCAGCTTCCTCTAAAAACTCCATTTTGCCTTTCAACCAGCCAAGATGCCATCTGCGTCCAGTGGGGAAGAAGTAGATGCTGATGGCCTCCTGCCCACCACCGATGAGCTCTCTCAAGCCTTAGCTGGGTCTGACTCCCCAGACAGTCCTCCCAGATCCCTGGAGAGATCTGTGAGCCAGCTCCCCAGCCCTCCACTGCTGCCCACCCCACCACCCAAGGCCAGCTGTAAAGCCACAAAAAATGTCACAGGTGAGTCTGCATGTCCTCCCACCCATCCATCCATCTGTATCTTCTTCCCACCTTGCTTGCTCCAGCTCCAGGTTGACTCTCACTGTTTCCTCAGTGCCCAGGCCCTGCAGGCCACAGAAAGGGCCATGGTTCTGATAGGGCTATGGTTGTTGACTGCAGACTGCTTGGGCTCCCTTCAACACATGGAAGGCTCCCATGCATTTAAAAGTATGGGATTCTTCTAGACTCCGAACCCAGGACATGCAGCCAGTCATTAGAATGGGCTTTCTCTGCTGTTCACATGTTTGTCTGTACTGTTCTTGCTGCTTCCTGAGAGGGCCCCACTTTCTCCTTCACCATGGCTCCATGTGTACATCAGCGCAGAGCCAGGACTCACCCCTGGCCCTTCATGTGGCAGCACAGTTGGGCAGAAGCCCCTTTGCCATCTACTTCTGTGTCATCCTCACCCATAGCTCTGGCCTCACACAGGGACAGAGTGCAGGGAGTCAACATTTACTCATGAGCCTTCAGGGACAGTTACCTCCATCCCATGGGGAGGCAGGCTGTTCACTGAGTGGTGGCTAATTTTCAAAGAACATATTCTTACATTCTCCCTTGGAAGCAGTGAGCACAAAAAGACTCTAGAGAGCAGAGCCCAGCACAGTGAAGCCATTTGCTTTATGGACAGGTACCACAAACACATCCCTCATTAGACTGACCTTTCAGGGAGGAGGGGCAAGAGTCCTGTGCACAGCTTAGAAAACTAAGACTTAGAGAATGTAACTTGTCCCAGATCCTGCTTCTGATACAGACTCAAACTCAGCTCTCCCATTCGAAAACATGACTGGAACCCACTTGGGCCAACAACCTTATCCTGTTGTCTTACACTGCCCTAGTTACTGTTCGAAGCTGGGAAGAGACATCATGACTGGGGCAATGCTTATACAATAAAGCTGTTAATTGGGGGCCTGCTTACAGATTTGGAGGATTAGCCCATAATCAACATGACAGAAAGCATTGCAACAGACAGTCAGGTAACTTACATCCTGATCTACAGGCAGATAGAGAGAAAGACACTGAACCTGATGTGGGCTTTTGAAACCTCAAAGCAATGCAGTCCCTCCAACAAGACCACACCTCCTAAACCTTCCCAAACAGTTCCACTAACTAGGGATCAAGCATGTAAATATATGAACCTATGTGGGCTATTCCCACTCAAACCAGCACATGTCTTTGCCTCCTTCTGGTTTTCACAGAAGACTGTTTGACTGCTTGGAGTGTCTATCAGCTGCTGCAATAAGGAAGGGGATGGGGCTTAGGAGGGCAACATTACTTCCTTAGAGTCTTCAGAGGAGTTCACTCTGCCCTCACCTTGATTTTAGATGTCTGGCCTCCAGAATAGAGTGAGATTCTTGTTTTAAGCCACCCAGTTTGTTGCCACAGGCCCTGTTTTCAAATGGCCCTTGGTCTCTGCATTCATAATCAGATATGTGTGTAGCCATTGTGTCTGGCATACAGCAGGTCCCAAGAAGATGTAGGCACTTGTGTAATGAAATGAGGTATGAATGAGTGGGTGATCAGAACTGCTTTCTATATCACTGAAAATGAGTAAAAAATTCAGTTGCTGCCTGGCATAACCACAGAGACTGAAAAATTTGAGGCAAAACAATACTATTTAGTATATGGTGTCCATGTTTGTGATAATTCCCTTTCCAAGTGTTGATGCCTGAAACACTTCAAAATCACTTGACTGAACAGCAAATGCCTCTCTTTCCCCCACAGAAAGCACAAACGGGTTCTTGTAGTCTGTGGACTTCTGTTTCTATTCCATTCCCGCCTCAGAGCGTGAACACTTCCCTCACTAGGACTCCCTTATCCAGTCTTTGGGTACACAGGATCTGTCCACAGCCTGTCTGTCAACACTTCTCATTTCACCCTTATTTCAGTGGAGGGAACTCAGGGGAGCAGGGTTCCTATTTCGACGTGTCATTGATTGGACCTTGGACCGAACAGGAAAGTGACCTTGAGCTCAGAACCTCTCCCTGGAATCTGGTGGCTCTGCCTTTGTTCTCCAGTCTTTTCCCTACCTTCTTGGACATGTTGTTTCTACACATGAGCACTAGGTGATAGAATCACAGTTGCTGTCTTGTTCTTGACTCTACGGCACAGGGGAGACCCATCAGGCTATGTGTCCTGGCCTGACACCAGGACCCCCACTGTATGTATCTACCTGAGTTACAATGACAAAAAAGTAACCTGTCAGCAACAAGTTTATTTCTCACAGTTCCAGAGGCCATAAGCTCTGGGTTGGGCTACTGCTAGCCTATGTGAAGTTTGGTAAGGGCCTGCTTCTGGATTTGTAGGGTAGATTTCTGGTCCCGCACATATGTGTCAAAACTGTATTCATTTGACTGTGTTATTGTGGAAACAGGGGGATGGAGGAGGAAAGAAATGGTCTCTTACTTTCCTTGAACTTGCTGATTAGGCTAGGCTGGCTGGTTGTCCAATAAGCCCCAGGGATCCTCCCTCTCAAACTTTTCCCCCCAACCCTTCCCCAGCTTTATCTCCTCAGTGCTGATATAACAAGCACATACTGTTACACCTGGATTTTTTTCCCCCTCTCTTAATTAATTAATTAATTAATTAATTAATTAATTTGGCATGGGTTCTGGGGAATTGAATTCAGGACTCTCTGCTCACAAGACAAGGTACTTTACCTGCTGAACCATCTTCCCAGCCATGCTGGTCCTGTTTGAAAAGTGTTCATGAAGAACATCCCCTGGCCACGGGAGCCCTGTAGAGGGTCAAGTTGTGCTTCTATGCCTCTGTCTCTGCCCTTCCCTTTGCTATGACTCCAGGGGCCTCTGTCTCTCTGCATGTCACCTGTCTGGCCTCCAGAGGCTCTTTAGCTCAAATCGTTCCCTGGCCTGGTCCTGTTTCCACAGCCTGCTCTACTGCAGGAGTCCTACAGCCTTTCTCTAGTACAGCAAGAGCCAGGTGCCTCCTGGAAATACCCTTGTGCTGTCTCTGAGCCTCAGTTTTTTCCTTTCAGAAACAGGAACAGTAAGAGGTGTGCCAGGCACATGCTAGTCTTCCAGGCACATGCTGGGGGTGCTGATTTGTTCTGCCTACTACGGGCTGATCTTTGTTTCTGTTTTGTGGTGCTGGGGTGATATTCATGTGGCTAACTGGTATAAGACACCTTTGCTGAGATCACAGCCTGGCTAGCAAGTAGGTGACTAAGCCATGATGCAACCCTTTTTCTGTTTATACAACTGTTCTGTAAGGACTGAAGATGATGCTGACTAGACAGGGATCTGGGAGCACACAGTCCCTCGTGGGTGGTCAGGTCATGGTTGACACATCAAGCAAGAGCAGCACCCAGGAAGAACTGAACCCTGTCCTATCTGCCCACAGGGACACTATGTATCCTGTGGATGACAGTTAAACACTCTTGGAGAGAAGCCTCAACCCCTCCCTCATGCCTGAGAAGGGAGAAAAGGGTGGGATGGTCCTCCTGGACTGGTACTTGGGGCTCTAGGGAGGGGTGACCCTCAGAGAAGGTCTCACCAAGGAAGGGACATTACGATAGAGGAAAAGAGCCTTCAAAGACTCAGTGGTGGGGCAGTGTGATGCTTCAGGAGCTAGAAGGGACCTCAGGGTAGACTGAAGAGAGTACGGCAGGGTCAGAACAAGATGATGCCAGGGTGTTGAGCCGGGAAGCCCAAGTTGCTTTTGCACCAGGTCATGAGACTGTCAATTCAAAAGGAAGATGAGAAAGACGCACCAGGTTTCACCTTCTAGAAGGAGCCCTGAGGACTGAGGTGCAGGGGGAGGATGGATGGGACCAGATGACTCTGGGAGGGCCGAGGCGGGAGGAAGGAAAGACAGCTGCAGAGCCTGGAAACTAATTATGATCCCTACATAGCAAAGAACAGATCTGGGAAGCCAACTCCTCAAAGAGACAAGGGAGGGGGCGCTGTCTGCCCCAGACCTCGCAGAATAGCATTGGTTTTGACAGAGTTCTTCCCCTGTGGAATGGTTCTGTAGATGTAGAGACTTGGGCAGAGGTAGTATCATAGTCTCTTTCCTGGGAATGGAATCTGGACTGGCACCTGCATGAAGGTCAGGTGGCCTGGCAGGGCATGAAGAGTACACCCTTACATCTTCCTGAAAGCTTTAGTCCCCATGTGGAGGGTGATGTGTGTGTATGCTACTCTCCACCCCAGGCCAAGCTGCACTCTTCCAAGGCCCCAGCATGAAGAGCAATGACCAGGCACTCCGAGGACAGCTTGCCACCCCCACGGGGTCCCCTCATCTTACCACTGTCCACCGGTCACTGCCCCCCAGCCGTGTGATTGAAGAGCTACACAGGGCACTGGCCACAAAGCACCGTCAGGACAGGTGAGTCTCTAACCCTGCACACATGGGCTCCTCATGGGGACCACCCTCTGTGAGGACACCTACCCATGTAGTCACCCAGAGCCTGTGCTGGCTTTCTTGTTCCACTCGAACCATCTTGATTTTCCCAGGGCAAGGGCTTTGCAGATGGAAACCCAACCAGGAGACTCCCTGCATGATCCATCAGGTGGGAGTGGGGGGGCTTTCTGCCAGGGAATGGTTGAAAGAGGGGGTTCTTCTTAGTTTATGACTCTGAGGGCCTTGGTGTGATAATGATGAGAACACAAGTTACCCAGTACCCACAGTTCCATTGATTTTGATGGCTACGGCAGGTGTGAAGGAAAGGGGACTTGCTGGAGGAGAAGCAGCACATAGGACACATGCTAATTTGGTGGCATATTGGAGGAACACAATGTCTTTCTCAGGTCTCTGAAGCCCTTGGTCTGAATGTTGGCAGGAAAACACATGTCCTCTTCTTTCAGACAGGGCTCAATGCAGAGCCAAACTGCAGATTCAAAGTCCCAGGTTCCTTTCAAAGTGCTTTACACAAGGAGCCCAGGACCAAGCTGAGAAATCATTCATGGCCACCAGCACTGCAGTGTATGCCACGTTCCCCCACTGATTTCTACGGGGGGGGGGGGTCCCCAGCAAAATAGGTACATGTAACGCGAGCTGTGTTTCCCATTTAGTTTCCAAGGACGGGAATGCAGAGGGTCTCCAAAGAAGCGGATGGATGTGCGTCTGTCCAGGACATCTAGCATGGAGCGGGGCAAGGAGAGGGAGGAGGCGTGGAGCTTTGATGGGGCCTCAGAGAACAAGCGGACAGTCACCAAAGACTCCGAGGAGAACAAGGAGAACCTGATGCTGAGCTCAGAGCTCAAGGATGACTTGCTTCTGTATCAGGATGAAGAGGCGCTCAATGACTCGATCATCTCCGGTGAGGAGGGCAGTGGCTGGGGGAGGGACATCAGATGGGGCTGTGTCACCCAGAGCCACACGGAAGCTCTTCTGCTAGCCCCTGACTAGGAAGGGGCAAAGTAGAGGGCCTGTACTAAAGAGATGGGGGGATGCTTTTCCTTGGAAAATGAGCCCTTCCCTGGAGGTGCAAAACCCAGCAAAGACTCTAAAGATACCAGGTGAACTTGTATCTGGAAGGTTGGATGTTTGTTCCAATGGATGTTGGCAATACATCTAGTGGAACTGTGAGTGAGCTTGAGATGACACCCCAAGCATGTCCCGCCCAAAGGCATGGAGGGAGCGTGTACACGGCCACGGTTGTGTGCTCTGATTTTAAAACCGGATGAAACAGGGAGGGAGGGAAGACAAATGTCAAGTAATTGATTGACCCTAGAAGCCATATCAGCAGTGATGTGAATGGACAGACATGTGGACAGGATTCTCACAGGGCCTCAGGGTCCAGGACCATGTTTGTGTCTCAGGTGTGTGTTCTCAAGATCTGAGTGACTCCTACCCTAAGAACCATCTATGCTCAGGGGCACAGAGGACTACAGCCTCCTCCCGCCTCCTGCTGATGTTGAGTAGGCAGGAATCTCAGACCCTATTCCTGCAGACCACTGTCATTTAACGAGAAGGTGGAACGTTCCAAAGCCCCTTGCTCTGGAGCCCTCCTCTTTCAGCAGCAGTGGTCTGTAGGATGGCTGCCCACTCCACTCTTTGCCTTCAGCAGCTCCTTTGTTATGGTAGATGGTGTAGCCCTTGTTGCCCCTCAGTGTGGGGCTTGGCTGAGTGAGCTTCAGAGTGCATGCACACCCTCGCGCACACCACAGGAGGTCCTCACATGCAGAAATCCTCCCAGTGGGCATCTCCTTCTACAGGGCATTGTTAGGCCATGCAGAGATAAGAGCCGAACTTCTAGCCAAGGACATAAAGCCTCCAAAGGGACAGGCACCTATGTATCCTGTAGCCTGGGAACCTCAGGCCCAGCCCAGGTCTGCCTTCACAACACTTCATTGAAGAAGCAGGGAGAGGCTGAATTCCCTGCTGCTTGCAAAGGGAGCCTAAGAGTCACTATTAGGAGGGCTGACCTAGGGTCCCTGACCCTAAAATCAAGTGCAGACAGCTCCTGTCATATTCTCAGGTATGAGCATGGCTCTTCAAAGATACAATTTTCTGAGATTAAATGTTTGAGAAACAAATTCAGAACCCCACCATATATATATATATATAATGGTGCTTTGGGGAGAACAATTATCTTCAGTGGGAACTTTCTATGAGGCCTCCTTTCTGACTCTAGACAAGGTCAAACAGAGCTATTGGGTTCTATCCTTAGCCTCTTACGTTGAGACCCCATTCTTACCATCTCAGCTGCTGTGTGGTGTAGAAACAGGAAAGCAAAGGCACCAGGTGGGCCTGTGACGTGTGTTTCCCCATCCTCCTCCTATCCACTGCGGGTCAAGGTTCAGAGTCTGTCACGTGCCATCCCTCAGTGCCCTTTATGAACATTCCAAGGAGATTTTTCTTGAAGTCCCCCTGCCTCAGAACCTAGTATTTGGAAATAATGGAGGCCTTGGTAGGGGCAGGCCTGGCTTCTGGATGGCTGGGGCGTAGGCCATTAGCTGGCTACACTCTGTGCTGTAGATGTTTGCTCTGGTCGGATCCTAGCTGCTGGACTTCCAGGTAGGAGGTGTGATGTCTGCAGTATAGTGAGAAGCCTCATGGGCTCTGGGTTTATATGTTTCTTAGATGCAGAGCTCTGTACATGGCTAGCACATAAAGGCTCTTGCATGGTTGCACATCTGTGTGCACACACAGGTCATTCACTCTGGCTGTATGTGGTCAGCCTCAGTACAGCAGGACCTTTCGAGAATCTTCCAGTAATGAAAGGCAAGTTCCACAAGAAGCCCTTTCATTGTGTGTCCAGACCAGTGGTTCTCAACCTTCCTAGTGCTGCCACCCTTCAATACAGCCCTTCATGTGGTGACCCCCAACTGTAAAATCATTTTGTGGCCACTTCATAACTGTAATGTTGCTATTGTTTTGAATCATAACATCTGATATGCAAGACCCACAGGTTGAGAACGGCTGGTCTAGAAGGAGATGTTTGTGTTGTCTTTTCTTCTGTCTTCAACCCATGACTAGAGCCCACATGGGCTTGTCTGTCGCATTGTCCCAGTGCCTGGCCCAAGGGAAGCATGGATGAGGGCAGAAACATGGATCTGAGAGCTTTTGCAGGGACATGAGTGACAGAACAAACTTATCTGGAGCTTTCTCAGCTCCCTGTATTGTTTGTTCCTGCATGCAGACCCCACCATCCCAGCTATTCATGCTCACGAGCTATAGGGCCAGCCCACATAGGGGTTGTCTCAGCTATGATGAGGCAGGTCGCTAACTTCACCCAAGCTGCCATAGCCTGGCCACTGTAACAATGTTATGAGCTTGTCTGGAAATCCAAGATGTGATCTCCTGGCTCCTGGGTGGTGTGTCTTGTGGCAACCTCACGTGGTAGAAAGAGAGGCAGCTGCCCGTGTGTTTTTTATAAAGCCATAAGTCCCATCGAGAAGGCATCATCTTCATAACCTACAACCTTCTCAAGCTAGCTTAACTACAGTCCCAGGAAGGCTATGAAGGCTCAGGGTTCACAATAGGAATTTGAGGAGGGAGATGCTTGTTGTGGGTTGGGCAGAGATCCATCTGTACAGGTTTCCTCCCTGTTGCTCGCCTCTCTGGTCGAACTGGGTGTGGTTTGCCTAAAGAGCTAATTTGAAAGCTCACATTCTCTGCTCCAGAGGCTTTGCCTAGGGATCTACCCTGTGGTCCTCACATGCCCAAGAACAGCTGTTGGGCACAAAGGCTCCTGTGTCTGCCCATGATGAATATGTGAGACTGTAAATGTATTTGCTGTGGATCATCTATGCCCTGTAGGGCCTAAGAATCATCCACTAGCCCCACCCACCAGATGCCTGTAGTATACCTTAGCCTAGTTGTGACAGCCCCACATATCTTCAGACATGGTCCAATGTTGCCAGTACCTGCTGCCTGTTAAGCTGGGCTGTGCAGAGGTTCACAGTGATGTTGCCCATAATGGGAAATTAGCTATACTGTAGCCAATAGGAGTCATTAAGTCAGTGACAACCCTTGTGGATAGTAGTCCACTGAGCAGATGACAGGATGTGTAGGCCACACTCTGAGGTATAAGCATTCCTAAGATACTCTGAGGAGACAAAAGCCTTGAGAATCCTCATGTGTTGCCTTTTAGACTAAACATATACATACCCAGCCACATAGCATATTATACAGAAGGGACACAGAAACATGTGAGGGCTGACCATCATCATCATTTGACCTGGACTTAGGGTCACCTAGGAGACACACCCCTGGGAGAAGACCCACCGGAATGGGCAGCCCTCCCACAGGCTGAGAGCCCAGACATGATGAGAAGAATGCAGGAGGAAGCAGCCTGGGTACCAGTATTAATCCTCCTGACCGCGGATGCATGTGACTAGCTGCCTCGGGCTCATTCCCACCTTCCCTCACTGGGATGGATTGTACTCCCAAACCCTTAGCCAAAATAAATCCCTAAGTCAAATTTTGCCACAGTAATAAGAAAATTAAATAATACAGAGAAGGCACAATGTAACATTATATGATTAGAACCAGCCAGCTGTATTTCTATTACTTAAAATAGCCATTTGCAGAGGTCATCAGGGCAAAAAGGGCTTTGACTAGAGACCAACCCCTAAGAAAATGTAGGTGCCACCATTCAACCGCATGGCAAACACTACTTAGAGAGTGCTGCCCTTGGGTTCTGAGTATAGTCTACATGAAAAGGTAATGACCCTCCACTGGCTTCATAGTCCTCTGTGGACATGTGAAAAGTGTGTGCTGTTTGAATCCCGTTTGTGTACAGGGAGGACATTGTAAAAGTCCCCTTTAATTGTTGAAGACTCACCTCAGCTCATCACTATGATGTGAATGCCAGACATCAAAATCATCAATCCTGACAAGCTGGGACTCTGTCTGGGCCAGGAAATCCATACTTTATGGCCAGCAGGTGGAGCTGTATATACACACACTCAACTGGGTTGCTGAAGTTTAGATTCTGATCCCTGGGACAACCTGATGAGCATTTTGGCTGAGAGAGAGGGAAGACAAGGCTGTTTGTTCTCACTGGACACCGAGCAGCAGATATGTCAAGGGTGGGACTTGGTGGCCAGACAGTCACAGCCAGTTAGGACCACCTTAAAGTTTTCATTTTAGAGCTGGTACTTGGCACTTCTTACCTTGGTCAGAGTTCTTGTGTGGTCTGTTGTTGTCTGTGTGGATGACATCCTTGCACAGCAGGTTCCATCTTGTCCCTTCTCTCTGAAGCAAAGAGAAGGGAACTAGCTGGACCATTGAATCCAGCTTTTTGGCTGTGCAGTTCAAATGTAGGCTTGTAGGCTTCCTTCTCATAGGTGCCCTTCTCATTGGTGCTACTGACTCAGTTCTGCCTGCAGGTGGCCCTGCAGGGGTAGGACTTCCAGAGAGCTGACTGCAGGGGAGATGTGAACAGCAAAGGTCTCTATGTTCTCAGACCTAAGACCGCTTTCCAACGGCACCTAGGTGTCCCCTCCCTGGAGGAACTAACTTGGCTGCTGCAGGGCCTGGTCATTGTTCCTTCCAATCCCCTTATATTTGTGATTGTGAGCCTAGCCTTTAAGAGCTGAGCCATCTCTCCAGCCCCTTCCAGCCTTCTTAATACCTGTGTGTCCCTCTGCCTAGAGGGTCCTTCAAGACTTTTCATCACATGCTCATGAGGCGCTGTGAAGATGTGCTGTGGGTGTGGGTAGCATATCCTCTTGGGTTTACAGGAGGGAGTGCCCTCAGGATGTGAAGACTACAAAGGGCTTGAGGCCCTTCAGAGCTAAATGTCTGATTCCCTGGGAAGAAGCTCTGTCAGTCCTGTGATGTTAGCCTGGCTGAGCTCGCAGCCTCTCAGGCTGGTTTTGAGTTTTGAACTTGCCACCCCCCATGGCAGGGTGAACTGAGTGTTTGATGATAGCCCCATGAATGTGTATGTACACATGTATGTACATGTGTGTGTATTTCTGTGGGCTGTGTTAATAGGTAGCCTGCTGTCTCTGCTTCTTTGGAGAAACTGACTAATTCACCAGTCAGTTCTAGACTCCAGCCACAGTTGAGAATCAAAGTGTTTATTTTTGTATTTGTTTGGCTTCCAGTGCGTGGTGTATGTGCACAGATGTGTTTCCGGTGCCCTGCTCTGCCACTTTCTGAGACAGGTCTCACACTGAACCTGGAGCTGGGCTACCAGCCAGCCAGTGACACTTTCTCTGCCCCTTCACTGAAGCACAGGCATGCATATAACTGAGCTCTGCTTTTTACACAGTCCCTGGGGATTTGAACTCAGGTCTTCACACAGCAGCAGCAGCAGCAGCAACAACTGAGCCGCCTCCCCAGACTTAAACCTTTTGGCTGTGTTCTCATTGACAAGTGACAACTGTGTAGACTATGCACGGGTGCTGTGGATGTTCTTACGCATGTCCATATATGGTCATTTTGGAATGATCATGCCAAGCTAGCAAACAAGGTCATCACCCCTTACACACAGGAAGTGCTGGCATTTTAAAAATCTCCTCTTGCCGTTTTGGAACCCTGTTGAGTTTTTTCCCAAAAAACTCATGCACAGCGTAGGGGTCACTAAAGCTCCTTCCCGAAGATCACTGGAAGGTTTAGTCTTCTGCCGGCATCTCTTCTCCCACTTGACCATACTCCAGTCTCAAAGAACCACAGTTCACCCCAAACTTCCGTGAGTTTGACAGCCTAAAACACATCCCTAAAAGCACATGGTGCTTGGCTCTTTGTGCTGGTGGAGTTTGCTCAGCATAGTCCCCTCCAGGGTTCCCCAGTATGGAACACGGTGTAATCAATTCATAGATTGATCTTCCGGGGTAGCTTTAGTAAGCCAAGCTGCCATAAACACAGGTGTGCAGATAGTTAGCTTGCACACTGAGTTTTAAATGTTTTAATTTTTCTTTATGTGTCTGTGTATATATACCATGTATGAGGCCAGGGGAGGGGATTGGGTGCCCTAGAGGTGGTGTTACAGGCTAATGTGAGCTTTAGGACATAGGTCATCTGGAAGAGCAGCAAGTAGTCTTAAGTACTGAGCTATCCAGCCCCTGATACACTGATTTTAATCCCTTTGGATTCATGCTCAAGAATGACATGGATGGGCATGTGAAAGCTGAGGTTGCAATTCCTTGAGAGGCCTCTGGCTGGCTGGCATGATCTGAAGTCTCACCAGCAGGGCACAGGGAGTTTTCTATCTCCCTGTCCTGACCAACCCTTACTGCCATCTGCCTTTTCCCTAGCAGCCATTTCTGACAGGTGAGGGCTGGCATCCCTTGTAATGTAACTCACATAGCTGATGTGTGGTGGTGATGATGGACCATCTGTCCATCTGTCTTTTGTGCATGCATGTGTGTGTGTGCCTCTGCAGGCTGAAGGTCAGCATCTCCCTCAGTTGCTCCCCACCTCTTTTGAAATGAAGTCTTTCATTGGCCTATGGCTTACTGTTTGGGCTAGACCAGCTCAGCTGCAGCCTCTTATAACCTCCCTCTGTCTCCAGAAAGCTGGGGCTGCAGGAGCATGAGGCCACAGCTTGTATTCTGTGTGTGTGCTGCAGGTCTGGACTTAGTTCCTCAGACTTGTGTGGCAAGCACTTTTCCTGCTGAGCCATTTCCCCAGCCCTGATTTGTTCATCTCCAACTTACTTTCTTTCCTGCATTTTAAAAATGGAATCTTTGCTCTATTGCTAGTGGTGTGAATTTCTTCTGCAAGTTGGGTGTTGACCTCCTACTTAGGAGGGCTTGCACACACTGTCTCTCCAGCCTCCTAC
>CAJQZJ010032083.1:11492181-11504734 GCA_907164525.1 Lophiomys imhausi
TTGCACACACTGTCTCTCCAGCCTCCTACTTAGGAGGGCTTGCACACACTGTCTGTCTCTCCAGCCTTCTACTTAGGAGGGCTTGCACACACTGTCTCTCAAGCAGTGTGGCCTCATTACTCGGCCCATTTCCACTGATAGATAGAAATGTTCTAATTTGATGCTATCCCATTAGTTTTTTTTTTCTTTTACACTTAGATCTTTGGTCTTATAAAGTAAATCATTACCCACAATGCTGTGAAACATTTACCTAGTGTTTTCTTGTTATAATTCTGCAGTTTCATGTCTCATGTCATGTCGATTTTTATTATAGTGTGAAATGAGAGGTGTGAGCCAGGAGCTCAGGTGTGATGTCCGACTTCCCTGGGCGTCATTTGTAAGAAGTAATGTCCTGTCCTCTGTGTGCGGTCTTGGTACCTTTATGGGGAGTCAGCTGGCCTCACAGGACTATCTCTGGCTTCCATCTTCTTCCATTGGGACCATTCTATCGTCCTGTCGTTATAAGGGAATTTGAAGTCTGCTGTGTGAAAGCAGCAGCAGGTGACAGTGTTTAGGAGATTGTCAGGGCTTACGTTATTCTGCTTTTGCTATAAAGTCAATCTATTGTCTCTCTGTCGTTGACTCATATTTATTGAGCTCCGTGTGCCTTGAACAGGTGCTGTGTGGCACTTTCTGACAGTTAATAAGTAATTATTGAGTTCTCTTTGCAGCCAACAGGCTTATCTGGTGTTATGGTTAATTTCTATTGTCAACTTGACTGGATTTAGAATCACCTAAAAGACATCCTCACAGACACACCCATGAGTGTTTCCGGGGAGGTTTATCTGAAGAGGAAGGACCCATCCTAAACATGGGCTGGCTTTGCAGAATAAATACAAAGGGAAAGGGAGGAGGGAGCAGAAGACCCTGCAGAACAGGCATCCTCTTTTTCTGTTCCCTAAGGACACAGTATGAGCAGCCACCTAAGGCTCATGCTGCAAACACAGCCCCACTGCCATGTCCCCCCTGCTATGATGACTATGCACCACCAAACTAAACTGTAAGCCAAAATAAATTCTCCTCCCTCGTGTTACTTGCTATTTATTTATGTGTATGGATATTTGTCTACATGTATGTAAGTGCACTAGATATGTGCAGTGCCCACTGAGGGCAGAAGTAGGTGCCTGATTCCATGGAACTGGGATCATAGGTGGTTGTGAGCCACCATGTGGGTGCTGCGAATTAAACTGACTCCTCGGCAAGAGCAGCCGGTGCTCTCAAACCCTAAGTCGGCTCTCCAGCTCCATCGTACCTTGCTTCTTGTCAGGTCATGACGTCACTGATGAGACCGCACTTACATGATGAAGTCCTTTTGCTGTTAAAGGCATTTATACACGTCTCCTTTACATTACACACATCCACAGCTGATGGGGACTTGTGGAGGTCCCATTGCTGCTAAGAGGCTCACAGAGACTCCCTCTATACAGAGTTGACAAATATGACAAGGGGATGCTGCCAGGCCCAGGCTTCCTACCCACCTCCCCATGACTCCTTTCACTTAAGAAATTTTTATGCAACCCTGGGTACATAAAACTACAAATAGGTATACAAGCAGCATACTTACTGATTAAAAGTCATAAATACATTTAATTAAAACAGTTCTTTGGTGAGCATTCATCATTTTACCGTTAAGGTTAAAAAGCATAGTTACACACCAGCGAGAGGGATGCGCTGTTTGCAGAAAGCCCCAGATCCTGGCTGCACTTTGACTTTGCAGCTCCCAGAGACTCTTCAGTGTCTTTCAGAGTTGGTTGATATTCTGATTTCACAATCATCAGTGCCAAGAATGCTGCTTTGCTTAAATATAAAGTTCAAAAATAGCAGATGTGTTTAGGGCCCTATCAGAAGTTCTTGGAAATTCTGTCTTAATCCCAGACCAGAATTCACTAAACAACCTTTTTATTTTAAATCAAATTCAAGTCAGCAACTCAAACAACAGTTTTGTTGCTGCTGTTGTTTAGAGACAGAGTTTCTCTGTCTAGCTCTAGCTGTCCAGGAGCTCATTCTATAGACCAGGCTGGCCTCAAACTCAGAGATCTGCCTGCCTCTGCGTCCTCAGTGCTAGGATTAAAGGCGTATGTCACCACCACTTGGCTAAAATGGCAATTAAAAATTTTATTTATTTTTATTTTATGATCATTGATTTTTGCCTGTATGTCTGTGTGAGGGTGTCAGGTTTTGGAGTTACAGACAGTTGTAGGCTGCCATGTGGGTACTGGGATTTGAACTCGGCTCCTCTAGAAAAACAGTCTCTTAACTGCTGACCCATCTCTCCAGCCCAATCAAATGACAATTTTTAAAGTGAAGCTTACTAATAACCCAACCCACAGATGCACTAAATTGGAGCACATGCTGACTCCCTTGCAGTTGACAGGCACTATGGAGGAACCTGAGGTTAGTGACTCATCTTTGTTTTACTGTGCTGCTATAACAAAATGCCTGACACCAAACAATTTATAAAGGGTTGAAATGTATTTTTTCTTCACTTCTAGAGCCTGGGGATTCCTAGGTCAAGGTGCTGTACGTTTGGGTGTGTGAGCTCTGTGACTGACTGGAGGACAGCAGAGGGAAGCCAGCTGAACTCTCGTGTGTTATCCCTTTTGCAAAGCATCTTTGTCTCATTCCTGGTGCATAGGCTTTATACCCATAGGCTTAGCACTGTCAAACTGACCACCTGAACTATAGGGGGGCAACTTTTAAATTTGAAACAGATGTTTAGGAGGCTCCCCTGAGCAGTTAACAGCATTTATAGAGGATCTTGTGTACAGTGAAGTTAATGGTTATGTACAGGAACTCTCTCTGTTTTACACAGACCTCTTCAACAGTGGCAACCTTCCTGTGACTCCCTTCTCTTTATTGTAATGATGGATGGAGACATGATCAGATGCACAGAGTTCTTTAAAACTTCCTGGTGACTTAGTTGTGTTTGAGCTGTTACACCTTCTTAATTGC
Organism: Lophiomys imhausi; assembly: GCA_907164525.1. Taxonomy (NCBI): domain Eukaryota; kingdom Metazoa; phylum Chordata; class Mammalia; order Rodentia; family Muridae; genus Lophiomys; species Lophiomys imhausi. Next base: position 11,495,173 of record CAJQZJ010032083.1, read on the forward strand.
CTACAGCCCTGTGGAGAGTCTTGTTCTCTGGGGCACATCCACTTCTTTATTCTTCTCTTGGGTGGGTGGGAATTGTTCTAGATTATTCTCGGCACAGAATAGAAGTGTGCTTCCATCTGGCTTCTTCTGAGTTCTTCTGAGACACTTGACGGTTGTAGAGGAATCAGCTGCTTCCCACTGCCAAGTACTTAGCTAGTCTCTGGTCTTTGTACAGCAGTTGCTGATGGACACTTGGGTGGCATGCAGTTAGCATGTGCCCAGCCCTGGCAGCTACTTGTGTGCAAGTCTTTGTGTGTACACACTTTTGTTTCTTTAGGGGAATAAAAAGGGTAGAATGTCTGGGTTGTATAAGGCGTTTTAACTGTGGAAGAAACAGACAGGTGTTGGGAAGATGGCTCAATGGGTGGATGCTTGCTTGCCCTTCACACTTGAGGACCTGAGTTATGATCTCAGCACCCGTGTACCAAAGCCGATGAGAGCAGACAAACAGCCAAACACTTGGTGGAGAGAGAGCCCAAACTAGAGACTCCATCAGGTTCCTCCCCCTGAAGCTCTGGAAAACCCTGAGGAAGAAGGAGATGAAGAATAGTGGAAGCTAGAGGGATTGATGGCGCCAGGAGAACATGGCCCACATACTCAACTAAAAGTGACTTTCATTTATTAGGCGCAGCCTGAGCTGGTTACTGCTCAAGTGAGTCTTGGTAATTTGTATTGCTCCAGGAATTGTTTTTAGCTACTTTTCCATTGCTGTGATAAAATACCTTGACCAAAAGCAACTTGGGGAAGAAAGTGTTTATTGTATCTTACAGACTAGAGTCATCATTTGGGAGAGTCAGAGCAGGAACTCAAGGCAGGAACATGGAGGCAGGAGCTGAAGCAGGGGCTATGGCTGAACGCTGCTCACTGGCTTGCTCCTCAAGACTTGCTCAACCTGCTTTCTTATAGAACCCAGGGCCACCTTCCCACATCAATCATCCATCAAGAAAATGCTCTATAAACTTGCCTACAAGCTAGTCCTAAAGGGAAGCATTTTCCCAATTAATATTTCTTCTTCCCAAGATGACCTTGAGAAGTTGACATAAAAACTAGCTAGCACTAGTTTATGTCATCTAAATTGCCAATTTATTAGAATACAGTCACTAGAAAAGCCCTCCTATACCTTTTTTAAGATCTGCGGACTGAGATGACATGTGTCGTCACTTCTGTTCCTGATTGTGGCAACTCTTTCTTGCTTCCCTTCCTTTTCTTTTTCTGCCACATGGCTACAATTTTATCAATCTCATTGACTTACTTTCCATTTTACTGTCTTTATTTTTAGTTTGTTTCCACTCTGACTTTTAGTATTGCTCTGTACCCACCCTCATGCTTTACTTTGTTCTTTTTCTAGGCCACTGAGATAGACTCTAAGGCCAATCATTTGAGGTAGTTCTTCTTTTTTAATAAGGGGACTCAATGCTGTAAGCATCCCTGTAGCATCATTTTGATATATTCCATTTGCTTCAAAATCCTCTGTGTTTCTTTTGTGGGTTCTTCTTGGAACTTTGGGTTTCCCAGAAGTTAAATATATATTTTGATTTAGTCTGGTTATTTTTGAAGAGATCTTTTTGTTATTGATTTCCAACTATGTTCCACTCTAGTTTGAGAACATGTTTTATATGAACTGAGGTCTTTGAAATGTATGGACTTGTTTCATGATCCAGAACTGGATCTGTCCTGGTGTGGAGGGCTCGTGTACTTAGAGGAGCACATGATCTCTGACGTTGTTCTGTGCATGAATTCTGTGTCAGCCTGGTGGGGTTGGTAGGTGTGTTCAGGTCTGCTCTATCACCTGAGTTTCTGTTTGCTACTATGAATGATGTAGGAAAGACCCCTGAGACCCCTGGCTCCAAGCTATGCCCTACACGTTTTCTTGGGTTTGCATTTCATACTCTGAAGCTCTGAAGAAGGTCCACCATATTTAGACTTTTTATGACCTTTGTGTGGCGTGATCTCTTTATGACAATGGAGCAACCCTTCTTATCTCTGACAAACATGTTTGCTCTGAAATTCTCCCTGTCTGTTAATGGGCCTCCTTCAGCTTTCTTTGGCTAGGATGAGAACAGGGTACCCTTCCCACTTCTTTCTTAGCGGCTATTTTGTGGCAGAGTGGACTTTTATCCTTTTCAATCTTATTCTTTTTTTTTTTAAATTTAGAGTGTTCAGAATATTTACATGAATATGATTGTTTTCACATTAAATTTAATGTGTGGTATGTTTTAAAAACTATTTTATGAACATGTGTGCATGTCTGAGTGGGATGTACGTGCACCACATGTATGAAAGAGTCCAAGGAGGTCAGAAGAGGTCATCAGGTCCCCTAAAACTGAAGTTATGGTGGGTTGTAGCCACCATGTGGGTGCTAGGAATTAAGCTCAGGTTGTCTGCAAGAGCAGCCAGTGTTTTTAATACTGAGGAATTTCTCAAGCCTTGTTTGGTTTTCAGGTAGGGACTTGTGTAGTCCGGGCTGGCCTGAAGCTAACCATATCCCCGAGGGCGACCTTGAACTCCCTATTAGTACTGGGGTTGCAGGCCATTGCCCCCGTGCCTGAGTCTTACACAGTGCTGGGGGTTGAACTGAGGGCTTCATGTTTGCCAGGCGGGCAGCCTGTCCGCTGAGCCACACCCCAAAGCTTAATTGTACTGCCTTCATTTTGGGGCAACCACTTCATAGTAGCTGTGCCTTTTCCTCTTTTCTTTTCTTCACTGCTATTAATGATGAACTCAGTTTTCTTGGACTGGAGGGGTAGCTTAGCAGCTAAGAGCATATACCTGTGTTTCAGAAGACCGGAGTTCCTTCCAGCAACCATGTTGGGAAGCTCACAACCACCTGTAATTCCAGCTCCAAAGAGACCTTTGCTCACCCATGCATAGACGCACATACACAAATACACATAATTAAAGTAAAGTACTTGTTTAAAAGCCAGATTTCTTTAAAGAGAATGAAATAAGAATACAAAGAGACATCGCAGGCACCATCTCCAGGCCTCCTCTTTCCTTATTCAGATTTTAGGTTTCCATCTGAGGTCAGCCCTTTTCCTCCCATTTAGAGGATTTCTTTTACCATCTCTCATAGCTGCTGATTCTTGTTTCTTTCTAATTTCTGAAACAGTGTTTGCCTTTATCCTGAGAGATATTTTTGGCATGTGTTGAGTCTGAATTGCCTAAGTTATCTTCCAGTGAATGTCATCTCCGTGGTCCTCTTCTGGGTGGCTGTGTTTCCCTTCATTGTGTCACCCTATGACTATCTGTCTCTCGAGGCCACTAAGGTGTTCTCACTCTCAGTAGTGGTGATGACAGACTCGACATGGGTCCCTTTGTGCTGCTGGAGCTTGGCCCAGCCCTTCCTGCTTCTCTCTGAGCGTGGGGGTTTTCGGTTGGCTGACACACATCGTGAATCTATTTCTTGCTTGTCGGTTGCTCTCCCAGTACTATAAATATCTGTTGAGTTTTATTCTGGGAAGCAGCTAGGTTACTTGGAAACGGCCTCACACATCCTGGTCTGGTTTTTACAATTTCTTAGACAGAAGTGGAACTAAGCTCTATCTGGCTGATAACTGCTTGTTCCAAAGAGCAGGACCATCTGTGATCCCTTCCCGGGGTCTGGACAGTCACAATGTGTTCCAGACTGACTGGTGGAGATGGGGCACAGCCCTGGGTCTCCCAGTGTCCTTGGGCACCAGGCAGTGTCTCTCTGGCCCTCCTCTTAGGCAGATGCCAGCTCAAAGCATAAGGGACTCTGAAATCTTGAGATTCTTGCTCAACTTTTACAGTTGTTTGTCCCACCAACTCCAGCGGTGGGTCCCTTGGGCCTCTCTGCTTTATCTTCTCAACTCAGACAGTTTCCAAGGCTCTTCCTGGGCTCCTGTAATCTGCAGCCCAGCATCCACTGCAAGGCATCTGGCGGACTCTAGGGAGCAACACTAATCTTTCCAGAATCTCCTCCAATGCTGCTTATTTTGAGCATCTGAAAATCATTCTTAGACTTTGACTTCTGTTTTTCTTTGCTTGGGGTGAAAAGAGAATCCAGTCCATACACATCGGGCAGAAGTAGATGTTGGTGTTCTCATGGTCTCCTTTCCCTTTCCTATTCTTTCCTGGCAGTGTCATATGTAGCCCAATCTAGCCTTGAATTCACAATGCTGCTCAGCCTGGACTTGAACCCCCAGCTGTCTTCTCACTTGTGTTTTGAATGCTGAAGCTCCTTCCCTGTCCAATTCTGCTGTATGACCCTGTGGATGTTGTTGTTGTCTGAGTTCAAATGCAGCAGAACAAGTGAGCAGAGCCCCCTCCACTGGGTCTGTGCTCTGGCTTCTGGCTCTTTAAACCAGAGAGCACACAGAAAGCTCTGAGGGGAGGATGCCCAGCAGAGCACACCTGCTGTAGTTGAGGCCACTGCAGCCACTCCTGTCTGGTCTCTTTCTCTGCCTTTTGTGCCCTTAGGTACCCAGAGTGAGACAGGTGCATGACAAAAAGGTACACTGTGACTCATGGTGTCAGGGTGAGGACTGGGGATGCTGAGGCAGCCCTGGGTTTCCCTTTGGTCCTGTCACTCATTTCTTTGCTCTGGCAGGCTGCCAACAGCTCACTCCTGTGCCAACGTGGACAAACCTTTTATACACTTGGGTACAGGTGCAGGCTCAGGGATAGGAGCTGACTTCTTAGGCTTGAATATTGGGAGGAAATCAGGTCTGATAAGGAAATAACGTGCCCTCGCCAGTTGGTGCTTAGCATCCAGAAGCAGAGGGAGGTGTGCAGGAATTGATCAGACAGACAGAGAAAGGTGTGTCCATGAACAAGTGTGCGCACAGAGGGGCAGGCATGTCAGAGTCAGGAGGACACATGCTGGTTCAGTGGTTCGGAAGGACAGAACAGGTAGCAGCTGAGGGTATCTGAGCCTCTGTGACATCTGGGTGGTGGAGGCAGAGATTGTCCATACCCCAGCCTCACTCCTCTGGGTGGATCAAGGAGGCTGATGAGGCTGGGATATGGGGAGTGCACTGAGCCTCAGAGTGTGTAGCATTCATGGAGTGTGGACTACCAGGTGCTGCCCTGTGCTGTGGTCAGCTGCTAGCTGGGCCACTCTGGTACCCATGGAAGGACCCATCATCCCATGGTCTCTCCCAGCACTTAGACTTTCTGCCTCTGTTTCTTGAATAGATGCTTCTACAATGCTGAGTCTTTATGTTATTTCCCAGTGTTCTAAAAATAAGCCAGTTCTGGAAGTTTGTGAATGAAACCAAGTTTCCTTGTTTCTCCGGCCTCTTTATCAACACCACTCAGATACATTTGCCTTGGGCCCTTATTTAATTTACACCAGGAAACTGTGTTTATATCAGAACAAATCCCCAATACAGAAAACCAAAATGAATGAATAAAATCATTCTTGCCCTGCTTGTCTGCTTTGTCTGGGGGTGGGAGGCTGGCTCCCTAAAAGTGAGGTTTCTAGATCAAAGGTCAAAGGCTATGAAGAAGTAAGTGTGGTCCTGAGTCCCTGGAGCTGTAGGAAGTTTGTTTTGTTTTTCAGCCTTCCTGCTCTCTACTAGACAGTCTTCTCCAGATAATGTTCCTCAGGACCAATCCTATCAGGTAGATGGCTCGCTCAAACCCATGGGATGTCTTCACTGTAGATTCCTTTCCTCTGGATTCTTCCTTTTGCTGTTTTTGCTGCTTGCATGCTAAGTAGCAAACTCTGGTAGCCTTCAGACTAGAGCTTGGTGAAGTCAGCCCAGAATTTCTTGCTGTGGCCCTACTTTGTGTGGTTCTGGGGACTGGGGATACACAGATGAGAATTACTACACAAAGATCTCATGCAGGAAAAATTTCCATCCCTTATTAGAGGTACCAGGGAGAGGATCCCTCAGTTAAGAGCTAAAATGGTCAAGTTTGTAATGATGGCCCTGAGGCATTCACAGTGACTTCAAGACTCACATAACCATGAGGATGCCACACGGTCAGTGGACTCTTGTGGGTTGAGCATGTCACAGCACCCAGAGAACAGCCGTCTTTCCCTTGCTGGGGGGCATCCCCCAACAATAACGAGAGATTCTTCCCTAGATCCTTGAAAATTCCTGAGTTCATCAAGTCACTACAGTTTTCAGAGACACCAACTGAAACTGTGTGTGGCTTCTTCAGACTGTGAGCCAACAAATCCAGGATGACATCCCTTGCAAAGCCAATAAGGCAGACTCAGACTGGAGTCTGTGCCCGAGAAACTTGCAGTAACCTTTTCCTTCTCTCTAAGGCACATGATGAACAACTTCCCATTAGAAATTCAGACCTCAGCAGAACTCTGTTTTGCTGTTTTATCTCCCAAATTCGTCTTAAAGAATCACATTCTACATATCCACTTGTTTTGTGTTTCTGCTGCACAGTGGGGTCTGGCCGTGTCTCCGGGGCCATTTCTTCTTTTCTTTCTTATTTCTCAGGTAATGTTTATGGTCTGCACATGTACAAATGCTGAGATACAACTCAGCTAGGTGATCCCAGAGCCGGCCTGGTCATACGTTCACCTGCAGCATTCTTCAATGACTGACTCTGGTGTCCACATGTCTCTCTGGGAAGAGTGGCTCTCATTGCACCAAGCTCTAGAGGAGGAGACAGATAATGACAAGTAGTTAACAGGTGTCAGTCAAGAGAAGTAAGACCAGGTGCCCAGATCATGGTGGGGAGCCTGATCTAGCAGTGTGTTACTGCTCAGATAGAAGTCATCTGTAGGCAGTGCCAGCAGGGCAGGGTGGGGCAGGGGGACGACAGAGGAGCCTCTGGGGTGGCATGTTGTAGGTACTGAAAGTACACACATGTGATCAGAAAGAGGAAGGCACTGGGACAAGAAGTCAGTGGTACCTGGGACTGGAGTCATAGCCACCACAGGTGGAGTTACTCTGTAATTTATGCAGATTGCTTTGGAAGATAATGTAGACCTTGGTCGCCCAAGTATCTAGTTCCTGGACACAGTATGATACCTACTGTGGAGCTTGTGAATGGGGGGGGGCTAATGACCCACCATGTGACATCATGCATCCTGTGCTGCCCACTGAGCCTCTGGAAACAGCACAGTGTAGCATGTGTGGGCCTAACAGTTTCAGCTCTCGGCCCCTGAATCAGACTTCGGAGCCCCGTCCACCGATGGCTACGTGAAACCAGTCCTCTAAGACCTATTTCTCATCCCGGTGGGTCTCACAGGAACATTGCCAAGGAAGTGCAAGAAGGAGCTGCTGGCCGTGAAGCTGAGGAACCGGCCAAGCAAGCAGGAGCTAGAGGACCGGAACATCTTCCCCAGGAGGACTGATGAGGAGAGACAGGAGATCCGACAGCAAATAGAAATGAAGCTATCCAAGTAAGTGACCATGTGCAGACTGATGCAGAGGTCTCAGAGGTCAAGCCTCTGTGACCCACCTCCTGCAGTGCCGCATGGGGGCCTCATAGGTGGATGCAGGACCTGCAGCAGGTCACTCATCCCTTGGCATTGCTTAGGGACATGTTGGGGTTGTCTGTGTGCCTGTGGCTCAGCAGCACCCCTAACCTCTGTCACGTTCCCCCAGGATAATCAAAACTTTCCCCAGATATCACCAGCATACCCCATAGTGAGCCCAGTGGTCTGCATGAGTTAAGGGAGATATGTGAAGAAGGGGGGAGGGTCTAGACCAAATTGCTGAGGACATACCCTTGCTGTGGTTGTGCTGGCTACATACAGCCCCTCAACTTCCATCTGGTTATCTCCCTCTAAGAATATGGGTCCAGCTTTGGTAGATCACCTGAGTCTTTTGGGAGAAGCTGCACTTAATGAGTGCATACATACAGTAAGTATCACACTTTGGGGGGTAGAATGTGCACCACATGCTGTATGTTATGGGGTGAGAAACACACTAGCAAACTTCCACACTCAGGCACAGCTGGAGCCAGGTTCCCCTCCTGCCTCAAGGTCTGGCTGTAGTCCACAGAACAAGCGATGGAATCCAATACTCACTGAGGCCCACCAGGTGATGGTTACTCAGTAAGCCAGATGATTACTCACGCTGGGTGAAGACAGATTGTGCCATGGGTCAGGCCGGAAGGGAATTGCCCTGTCTGGGACTACAGCAGGCAGGGCTGCACAGCATTTATAGATGGTAGAGCTATGAGGGGCAGGGCTGTAACACACTTTCAGAATGTAGGACTGCCATGGGTGGGTCCTAGAGGCTGGGGCTGTGGGTTACCTGCAAGTATCTTAGTTGCAGAGGCTGGGGCCTGATAGCTGCGGTGCTGCTTAGTTTGGAAATGTCGAAGAGGTATGGAAGACAAAGGCTGCAGGACTGGGATTCCCCTTTGCTCACAGAACGGGAACTAATTTTAGACTCTAGTATGTAGCTGCAGTAGCTTCTCCCTTTCTTGCCACTACGTCTGAAAATGGAAAAGGATCCCAGAATTAGACATAGAACAGGAGGCTGTGTGTCTCCACTGGAGGTCAGAGGTGGCTTCTGGTGTCTCCGTGTCTTCCCCATGGGAATGGTCTAATTGACCCTCTGCCTGTGTACCATCTTAGGACCTTCCACATTCTACTGCTGAATAATTCAGCCTCCGGTTTCCATGGCAACACATTGTCTACTGTATTCCCAAGAGTATTTGGGGTTTCCATAGTGTTTTATTTTGCTATTTCCAAATCTTACTTTTTTTCTTCTGTGTGCTCTTTGGCTTCTCCCCATGAAATGAACCTTTCCTCCCACCTATGACATACCCTGTATGCCTGGTCTAGGTCCCACAGTGAGGTTGGGGTTCCTTCTGCAGGGGTGAAGGTATCTGATGCTACTTGTCCCTTCCTTCAGGGTTGCTGAGCTTGTGCTCCCAAATATATATATATACACACACGGGTGAGTGTCAGAGTCCTGGTTTCTTATGGGGGCGTGTCCTGGGAATGGCGTGCAGAGGCCTCTGTGTCCCTTTGGTCCTGTCCACACCACCCCATTATGTACAAAGACACCACTGATAGGGTCTCATATTATGCCGTGAGTTGGTCTTTTACCCCAGATCCTCCTGCCTCAGTCTCCTCAGCTGGAGTCATAAGTGTGTGCCAAAGAACCCGCTGGCTGCCACTTTGAAGTGCTGAGCACCTGCTGTGAGTGTTTATCTCTTCTCCTCTAAGTATCTAAGCCTTCCTTGGAGCTACACAGTGAGTGAGAGGTGTGCTCACCTCTGGTGTATTATGCTTTATTATTTATTATTTAGGGAAGGGTGAGATGTCTTACCAGGGAGGGAGGAGAAGAGGGCGTAAGAACCAGACAGTCACGGAGTACCAAGTCAACCTCCTATGAAGTGTTCTACACAGTAGCACTTCCCAGCCAGTGCCTCCTGCCGGGAATTCTGGGGGCTCTCAATCTTAGTCATTGCTTGGGGCTGGGTTTTGGCTTCATGTAGGGAGTGACTGGAGCCCTGGCCCAAACGCTACACTTGGGGCAAAGATGTCTACACCCATGGGGGGAGCAGTGGAAGAAATGCAAAGTACACACACACACACACACACACACACACACACACACACACACACACA
>CAJQZJ010032083.1:11504744-11517155 GCA_907164525.1 Lophiomys imhausi
ACACACACACACACACACACACACACACACACACACACACACACACAGGTTAGGGATGGAGAATCCCTAATGAGAATATCCCGAAATGAGCTTGGCCTCGGAAAGGTAGGTTTAGATGGCTATGCTTCATCTCAGTTGTAGCCGGGGGTCTCTCCCACTTTGTAAAGTGGGGACAGTGGGGCTGTTTACTTTTTAAAAAGACTCCCAGTCATGTAAAAGAAACAAGATCACATTCCTGGCTGGAGGAACTGGCTGAGAACTGCTACTGTCATGGCCAGGCATCCTCATGGGCTGCTTGTCATAGGCACAAGGCACAGAAGCCACCAGCAGGCCTCCTGAAGAGGAGGTAACATGATTGAATAGACAGGGCCAAGGTGCTGGTAGCCCAGGTGGCCTTAAAACCTCACTGTGGAGCAAATGACAGCCTTGTCCCTAGATGTGTGTTGCTTGATGGTTTGCCTGGGCCACGACTGTGGATAGGTGCCTCCCAAGGGCAGGGTTGTGCAGCCTCTTGTTCAGGCTCCCTGGGGGAAGCCTTTGCACTGTGGCTGCGTGAGAGGCCCATTAGAGCTCAATAGCCTCCTTTGTGGGTTGGAACTTAGCACATTAGCACAGCAGTTAAGAGATCCCCAGCTCCTCTCTGTACACTGTGTTGTGCCCCGTCTGGAACAGATTGCCACCACTGGGCAACAGAGAAAACAGGGTCTCAAGGAGAACAGCCTCAGGCACACTGCGCCACCGGACGGCCACCCTTCCCACTTGTCCACCTTGAACTCTGCAGCATTTTAGGGCGTGGTGTGATGCTCCCAAGGGTGGGGTGGAGATTGGGCACTGCTGCCTCCCTGGATGATGTGGTAGCCACACTTTCTGCTGAGGCTGGAAAGGATGCTGGGCATGGTGCAATCTCTTGGGTCCTTGGACCTGGGGCTTTGGAAATATATAATCTTTTCTGCTGCTTCTAGTTGCTCAAAGGCGGGTCCTATGTGGAGTGTTCACATTCACTGCTTAGGCGGAAGTTATCCTTAACAAACTTCAGTGGATCTTTGCTTCACTTCTCTCTCCTGCCTTCACTGTAAGAGTGGGTGTGAGCCCAGTTCACCAGAGGTACCTTAAGTCCAGACCTGTGGGCATCGCCCTTGGAGACAGAAAGCCATGGTAGTAAGGTAGCCATTGCTCAAGTCCATTTCGCACCATTTTGTGACTTGTTTGGTGCTGTGCACTCATGGTCTCCTCAAAGGCTTGCCTGTGTCCTCAGGCAGGCACTCTGCGTAGCTCCAGTTTTCATGTGAGGAAAAGGAACACAACACGAAGCCGTGTGTGTGACAACAGATGACTTGAGAGTAACCCATCAGTGGTGTGAAGAGCCAGGGCTGTTTTTGCATGAGGTCAACACTGACCCCACCCAGTGCCCCTGGAAGCACCTAGAAGCAAAGCAGAGGGTGTGGAAGCACAAGGTGGCGGCTGCTGTCAGCCGGGGGAGACGTGACGCAATGCTGCACTGAGGTTCAGCAGCGTTGTGTCATCCAGTGGGTTTTACCCACTCATCCCTCCATGGCCAGCCCAGTGCTGTCTCCAGAACCACACAGTAGGGAACACTGGTGGGTGAGTGTTCCTCTGATGCTTTCTGGTTCTCATATCTGACTCCCAGGGGAAATATGTGAAGTGCAGATCTCCAGACCTTCCTTCCATATTCTAAGCAGGAGAGAGAGAGACGTGTGTGTGTGTGTGTGTGTGTGTGTGTGTGTGTGTGTGTGTGTGTATGCACATGGAAGAGCATGTGCCTCAGTGCAAGTGTGACGGTCTGAGGACGACCCCAGGTGTAGCTCCTCACATTGCTTCACACAGGTCTCCTATTGCTGGCTGCTGTTCACAGCAGGCTAGCTGGCCCGTGAACATTCAGTGATTCTCCAGTCTCTACCTCCCTTCTGTGCTGCCGGATTACTGATGTGCACCGTGTCTGACTCTGTGTGTGTTCTGAGGACCTGAACTCAGGTTCCTGCTTGGGCAGCAAGCCACCTCCCCAGGTCTGTACTTTAACAGGCTCCAACCGACCCCCACTGTCTGTCGTTGCTACTTTAAGCTGTGTTGTGATCTCTGTAAGACCCCTGGGAGAAAGTCCTCTGAGCTTTAGTATCAAAGTGATCTTGGTTGCTTTTTAGCCTGTTGCTATTTTAAGGATAATGTACATTTTATAATTAATTTGCTAACCTTTATTGCTCTGTCCACCAAGAAGCTCAAAGCAAAGTGCACAGCTGCTTGTGACAAATGTGTAGTACCAAGTGTGTTTAAGCTCCTGACATATGTATGCTCATTTTGCCTCACTTTGTTAAACATAGTTTTGAGAACAGTTTCAAAGTCTATTTTTATATTTAACAATTTCAATAGGAATATCTGGTACTTTTTGAAGGGGGCTGTGCTGGTGGACTGGACACTGTGCTGTCTGGTCTCCTCTGGCCCAAGGCTTCCCTATTACAGCCCTGCCCCAGATATCCTTTGGTAACAATGATGTGGCAATCTTTGGATTGGTTAGAAATGTCAGTGTGTTTTCCCTCCCAGCAAGAGGAGACTGTTGGCTTCAAGAACCTCACAGGTTAGATAATGCTACAGTGATGGTGTAGGGACATAACTGAGGTTTATATTTTTATCTTTTTATGGATTATTTGTATAAAATGCAAAAATGTTTTAAAATGATAGTGCTAAGTATTGAAAATATTAAAACGAATCCAGCCATGTTAAAAAAACATGAGAAAATGTGAGGTGGTTGAAGAATAGATAGCTAGAGTCTCATAGTTAAATTTTGAGTTGTTTAGGAATCAAGAGGGTATTTTGGATCTAAGAAGATATTTTTAAAATTGTGAGGCAAGTTAGTATGAAAGCTGAGTTAGATATAGAACTTTAAACTCATGGAGATAGTTAGATAGTAGAATGTTAAAGTAAGGTGTCAAATACATATGGACTGGACATTGGGAATGTATGCTAAGCCATATAACTCTCATAATTGTAGCCTATTTATTTCTGTTGTTTTGTATTGTATTTATAGTTATAAGAGAAATAACCATTTGTTGGACTGAAAGGGAGAGCTGTTGGGGGGGAGGAAGAAATACTTTAAACTAAAAAATAAAATTGTAGAGGATGGGGGGTTGAGGGAGGGTGGAAGGGTGGGACTTGAGGGGGGAGTAGGGAGGGGATTGTGATTGAGATGTAACTTGAAGAAATAAAAAATAAATTATTTTTAAAAATGAGAAAATAAGAAGAAAATAGGAGGAATTAGACACAAACAGGAAATAATTGTCTGATACTACCATGAACCCTAGGAGATCACGGATGAAGGAAGGGTGGTGGCAGGTTTCCTAAAGGCTTGTGTAGATGGTACACCCTGATAACTATGATCATAAGTTTATATAACAACAAAGGGATCCTTCTGTCCAGTTTACGAGACACTTACATAATACACCTTTGAATATAATGTTTGAGCAATGCTGTATGAACATAGAAATTATAATAAGGGGATTAAAGAACAGTGCCCAACCTAACCAGACTGCTGACATCCCCTACTCACCACTGAAATGTGTGACAATCTGTCAGTGGTGCAGAGCCAGGACATTTCATGTCAACACATGGGAACTCACCTGCACCCAGGACACTCAGAATAGATGGACAGGAGAGGCTGCGCAAGGGAGAGGTGGTCACAGTCATTCATCTTGAGTCTCCAAGGAGTCATGAAGGAATGCAACCTTTGAGGAATGCCCCATAGGCTTTGGCCACTCTGTCCTTCATAGTAGTGTCTCTGAGCCTTTCTGGGTTCTTGGTTTGTACTAAGGCCAACACCAGGTGGTATCGGCAGTGACTTATGTTGGGAGATGTATTACCAGAGCAAGCCCATGAGGTTGACACCCCCTTAGCCCTGAGCTGGGGCAGTGAGTGTAGATGGGAGTGGTGGGGGACTCAAAATCTAGGCTTGAAGAGAGGAATCCTCAAGTCAAGTTGTCCTGGGAGCTTCTGGGTCCCCTCTCTCACTGTAGCATGAATACCACCCATACCTGTTCCTATGTTGCATCCTTGCAAGTGACATGGCCTTACACATGTATAGACTGTGTAGCCCAGGCATACACTGTCTTCTCATTTGACCTCTCCAATGCTCATTCTATAGTTCAAGATCCCATGGGAATAAAACATTCCTGGAAGGTGGCCTCCCAGCCCACACCTGTGCTTATGTTCTACAGAAGCCGGACACAGTGTGACAGCCGGGCTCTGTACTTTCACCTCACTGCATATTAAGATCTAGAGACAGAACACACCGGAGACAGCCTCCCCCAGGTGTCTGTGGTATGCCTGGGCACAGTCTGTGCTAGGCCATGGGGGTGGGGGGGTGTTCTGGGTCTACAGGGGTCTTGGTGCTGCTGCTGGTGCTCTATCCCTGAGCCTCTGAGCACAGCAGTCTCCTCACGGTGCCGGTGGCCTTCAGCTCTGACCACAGTCCTGTGTGGGGAGCACCCCTCACGCTCTGCAGAGGAGGAAAGGATCAGAGGTCATGTTCATAGCACCTCAGTAAGATCTCTGACCCCAGTGCCCAGCTCCTAACCACTGAACAGCCACTGGTGCTGTGGCTCCAGGAACTCTGCACACACCCACGTTCAGCCAGCTAATGATGTCCTGTGTCTAAAATCCATAGTCTGAAAAATGGTGTATTAATGAGATTGGTAACTTCACATCCCTCCTCACTGGTTAGTCTACCAGTGTCCACAAGTCTGGGACTGCTCTCAGTGCTGCATGGTGTGGAACACCATACATGTGCCCTTGATAATGTCTCAATACTCTATAACACTGTCTTGGCTCTCACTGAGGAATGAGTGCAGACCACAGGTCTTGCAATAGGGCCTTACTGTGCTGGCTCTGAATGCCACCCCAAATGTCATTTCCATCCCTCAGGAGCCTGGCACATGTTGCTTTACGTCACTTACACTAACAGAGAAGGTACAAGTGCAGGAGATTGGCCCCGGGTGGCCCAACAGTTTCAAATGCCCATGCATTTGAATGGCTGTCATGATGCACACCCAACAACAGAAATTTCAAGTTCATGTGGTGTGAAACTGATGGGTGCTAGGGGCCTGTGTGAGTAGATATGCTCCCAGAGCTATCAGTAAGTCACTTCATGTAACAAGATGGACCAGCTGCCTGCAGAAGGCCCTAGGGGTAAAGATTAACCACCAGGAAGAGTTACAGGGACAGATATGATGCTCAAGCCAGATTTTAATGAACAGGAAAGTGGATATATATATATATATATATATATATATATATATATATATGGTCAGGTGATGGACTGGTGGGCGGGAGAGTAAAGCTGTAACTACCCAGGGGCATGGAACTCTGTGCCTGCCCTGCTCACTGCTGAGAGGGTTCCATGTGTCACAGCTTACTGGGGCTCCACATGCATGCACACTGTCTCTCCTCACCACTTTGTCCCAGCTCCCTGTAACAGCCTCAGTCTGGACATGCTAACTAGATTCTGCTCACTTAGTAGAACTTGGCATTCTAGGCAGGTAGATGGTGCATCATTGTGAAAAAAAAGGTCTGCAAGGCGTGACAGGTTGCACAAATGGTCCTAACAGACCCTGCTACTAGAAAGTGTGTGTTTGTGCACGTGCATGTGTGTGACCGAGCATACATGTGTGTGTGTGTGTGTGTGTGTGTGTGTGTGTGTGTGTCCTGCCCCTGTCTCTATCTCTGTCTATCCTCCTCCCTCCATCCTTAGCAATAGTGACTGCTCCTGTAGAACCCTGGGGAGGGACCTATGGATGGTTTAAGTTTTAGTGGTGTCCTGAGACTCTGGAGAGAGCGGTTCAGTTCAGAGGCCATAGTTAGACAATGAGAACTCAGAACGAGTGGGAACAATGGTGAGAAGATCTCCCAGTCCGGGGCCATAATATGGCCTGTGTTGGGTAGGAAAAAGGAGGGATATTTGGGGAAGGTTATATAAGGGACAGGAAAACTTAGGTCTCTGTGGAAGCACTGGGATTTGGCATAGCTGGGGAAGCTCTGTCCAAATGAAACCAAGAGCCAGAGATGGGTGCACTCCAGGCCAGCCAGACATTTTGTTAGAGTTCTCATTTCCTCACAAGGCTGGTGGTCTGACTCCCAGCATCTTCACTCTGGTCTAGCATCATTACTTTGATGGCAGACAGTGAGTGTTGACTGTTCATGCTCCTGCAGGGACCAGAAGCAGTTTCAGGGTGGTCAAGGCACTAAACCTGTCTGTCTCCTGAAAACCATGGCATTTGGCTTCCTTTTAAAACACAGCCCTAGGAAATGCATGTTTCTTTGTCCTGGAAGCCTGCAGAGTCCTCCCAGGGGGCCTTCCAGAGAGAGTAGAGAGTTTAGCATGTGAGGAGCCACACACTTCTGTTTGGATTAAACAGGGCATGATTGGGGCTGAGATGTGCTTTAGGGTAGAAGTGGAGCTAGCGGCTGAGTTTTCCAAGGTGAAAGGCCTGGGGCTCACAAGCTTGACCTGATGATGTGCCAAGGGGTCTTTAGGATCCTTGTTACTGCTCAGGCTTTAGCAGGAAAGGCACATGGTCCCCCCACCCCACCCCCGCATGCAAGACTCTCCTTGGAGGGGTGCACATGGCTTCCTCATTCGTGAAAGTATATCCATCCCCTCGGACTTTGAATTTGGTATCCAAGGAACTTTCAAACAGTGAATGAGTGGACTAAAAAGAACTCATTATGCCCCAAGTAGCTTTTGGAAAAACAGATAACTTGACAGGCATTAGTAGGAAGAAGAGACTATGGTCAGGCAGGGGGAGGTGCTCTCAAAGGTTCACAGCAGGGGGGGACCAAAGGTGCAAGCAGCACTTCCCACTTCAGAGCCCTGTGCTTGAGAATCTGCTGGGAGCTACGTGCATCCTGAGGGAGCAGATGTTTCCTCAAGAAACCTCACCTTTCTTAAGCCCATGTGGCCAGTGCACTCGATTTGTATGGAGGACACAATATGCATTATGGCCTTCAGTTCCCCTGTGGTCATAACTCTGATTGTGTGTGAGATCCTGAGAATGGTTGCTTATAGTTAGCAGCTGGGTACAGACAAGAGTTGAATCTGGTACTTACAGAGTCCTTTGCCTTTGTCTTCATGCACATGGAGACATGCACATGCACATGTCTTCTTGGCCTTGGACCATCCCTGTTCTATGACTTACGTGATTTCCATCCTCTAGCTTACATGATTCTCATGCATGAAGTGGACTCTGCTAAAAGAAGGACCTTTCTCAGTGCTTAATCCTTAGAGTGGGAACAGCATACACTCCCAGCTAAGCACTGACCCAATGGAGGGGGGCATAGGTGTACACTTGGAAAATGATATCAAAAGTGAGTTGGACACATGGATGGTATCTGGATGGAAGAATGGTCGAGAGGATGGGTCATTGCACAGACAGAAAGAAGGATAGCTGGATAGACAATTGGAAAAACGAACATATGGGTAGATAACCCATTATCTGATAACCATTAAGTGGTTATGTATCTAGAGTGATGGACAGATAGATGGAAGGATGGATGGGTTGACAAATGGATAAATAAACAGATGAGTAGATATGTTGGTAGGTGGATGGACAGACATGGATGATCAAGTAATTTTTGTACTTTTATGGGTGGCTAGAGGGACCAATTATTAGGGCATGTCAGGCAGAAAGGACAAGAATTGAGTTCTACAGAATGTGTATTGAATAGGTAGCTTCCTTTGGGTGGCAGGTTAGATACATTGAGGCACAATTTCCTGTTTACTGATTTGACTTGTGACTAGAGTGTTCAGAAGCACATCTTGGATATGGCAAGCCCTTTGGGTCAGTGGACATGGGCAGAATTAGGGTGGGCTCTGTGGTGGGAGGTGCATCCAGGTAGGAAAGGTTACCCTATCTGTCCCACTAAAATGGTCTTGAAGCCAAGTGAGCCTCAAGCCTCTGATAGGGTATTGATTTCTTATTTTTAATAGGGATATTTGAGCAAAAGATCTAACTAGAAAGATATTTTTCCTATGTGTGTGTGTGTGTGTGTGTGTGTGTGTGTGTGTGTGTGTGTGTGCGTGCAGGTGCTCTTGGAGGCTAGAAGAGGGATCCCCTTGAATTATAGGTGACAGTGAGCCACACTGGGTGAGTGTTGGGAACCAAACTCTAGTCTTTTGTAAGAGCAGTAAGCCCTCCTAACTGCTAAGCCATCTCTCTAACCTGGAAGAAAAAAAAATTTAATGGGATTTACTATTTTGAACTTAGAGAGTTCTTTATATAAACTTTTTTAAAATATGGAATATCCTTCATTTAAATGTTGAGATTCTGTCTGACTTTTCAAAAGCAACGTTCAGACACCACAGCACATATGTGGACTGTAGTTGGCCTGGGATCATCCACTGGCCATGAATATGAGCTGATGTATGTTTGTGAATTTGCATATACTAATGTTCACATGTGCATGTGTGATACATTTGTTCATATTCACACCCACTACACTTTTTGGTTCTACCTCCTTGCTGTTTCCTTCCTCTATTTCTGAGTTTTCTAATTCTATTTTGTTTTCTAAGATGGAGTCTCATTTAGCTCAAGCTAGCCTCAACTTCCTGAACTTAAACTTCTGATCCTCCTGTCTGTACACCCTGAGAAGCTGGGGTGGCAGGTGTGATCCTCCAGTTTCTGTTTATGTTGTGTTTGTGTTTTGAGTAGTATGTTTTTGTCTGTGAGAATGAGCATCTACCCAGAAAATGCTGGAGCATGGCTGACTCAGAGTCCCAGTTCCCACTCCCTTCCCTGACAGGGAGGATGCCATGTGACTGCCTCTCTTTCAGATCCCACTCTGTTTGTTGGGGGTCTCAGTGTGGTGCTGGGGAATAGGGCTCGGGCAATGGAAGTTCATCAGGAAGATGTTCCACAGCAGGCACCCACTTCCCTCCCTGTACAGTGAGTGAGGCTGTGGGTAGGATTCAGGGCGACTCTGCAGAAGAAAACAGATATGCTAGAGGTGCTGAGGAGGGTCAGCATTCTGGCAATGCTGACTGTTGGTCCTCTTGATCAGTCAGAAGTCAGTCAGTTTGAGCAGTTTTCTTGAGAGATCATCCCCATGTTATCTGAACTTGGATTTGCCATGTAGCCAAGGTCGGTACCATCTTTACTGGAGCTGTGTATCTGCTGTGTCTGGGGTGTTTGTGTCCAGCCCCACAGTCAGCCTGAGGGTGTTTCTAGTGTTGAAGAGAGGAGTCTCTGGCTCACTAGCTGGATTCCAACCTTCAGAGCGAGCAGCACCTAAGCCACATGGTGATCCTATTATCTGCAGTTGTTCTTGGAGTTATTGTGTCAATTGCCACCTTTGTGTCAAACCTTTGTCATCATCGTGAGCATCTTTGGTGGTCATCGCCTTTGTCTCCATTACCACATTCTCATTGTCTGCATCTTCTCCAATATTCTCAGTCTTCATCAATATCTTCATCACATCCCTCTTCTTCCTCACCACCATTGCCTCAGCCACAGCCTCACCTTCATCTTCACCATACTCACTCCTGGTACATCTTTATCAATGAGAAAGTGTTACCGGACTTTTTAATTATTTAATGCTTGTTTATTTATTGATAACTATTCACTTAAAACAAATACCAACAATTTCTTAACTATTAACCCTATAAATTCTTACATCCCCTTTAACCTAACCACTAAACCTATTGATAACTATTACAACTATTTTCCTAACCTTTTAGAAGGATACAGTCTCTGGGGCAGGTTTATAAGGCTTGATGCTTTCTTCTCTCTGGGAGACCTCAGCCGTCTGTAGGCCAACTTATTTCCTGTATGAGCAACTCTGCCGCTCTGCCTCAGTCCTTAAAGCCAGCCATAGTTTTGTTTAGACCACTGTTTGGACAGGTCAAACCCCTCTAGGCAACAGCTGAGCCACAGGGTTTAGTCCTTGGCCTTTTGCTGTCTTGCTGAGGCTTTCTCTGCTCACCAACTTCTTTCTGCCTCAGGGAGATCTGGCCATCAGTTCACCAGCACTTTCTCCATCAGGACTCTCTGAGCTCTCTATCTTGGGGGGCCTCTGGCTCCATCCTTAAATAGGATCTCTCTCTGTTCCACCTGTTTCAGCTTAATTTGGGCTCCGCCCACTTAGCAGCAGAAAACAATGTCAGGCCAGATACTTTGTTTCTTAGTCCATTAAGTCTTTCCTGTTTTTCCTGGCTTCAACCTTGTTTTTCAGTCCATTAAGTCTCCTGTTTGTTTCCTGTTTTCACCTGACTTCATCCTTGTTTTTCCACAAGCTGATAAGCTAATTGGTCATAGCCAAGTTGATCTTCATGCCCTGAATTAAGAGACTGTATCAGAAACCCCTAAATATTTTCTAAATCTAATCAATCTAACTCCCTATAAGAAAGCGTTCTGGCAATACTGACTGTTGATCCTCTTGATGCCCAGGGTCCTACCTGTGAGGGAATGGAGCCCATTTGTGAAGCTAGGTCAGAAAGCCTGTGCTCACCCCTGCCTGGAGGGAAAGGGGCTTCCAGAATCATTGGGGCAGAGTAGGGATATTGCAGACTGTGGTCTAGCTGAAGACACACCTGTACAGTGGTGTGGTTGGAAAGTTGTTGTCAAGCACTGGCCAACCTTGGAGAACACTGTTTAGTATGTTGAAATGCAGGAAGGAAGTGTGGCTGACCTTTGATCCCTGGAAATCCTGAGCGTGGTTACTGGAGCCACCAGATGCTGATCAGCAATCTCCAGCAAACTGAGCTCGGGTCTGTTTCCAGTCAGGTGTCTCACTATGCCCCCTTGCCTCCACTCCTCCTTTTCCACCTCTGTGGAGATCACCACTCCTTCTGTCCAAGGTCCAGCAAGCAGGTCCAACCTTCTGATGCTGTGATGCAGGAGTCTACAAAGTTTATGCTCAAGAACTGTGTAATCGAGTTACAGCCCTCTCCCCAAACAAACCCCCAAACTCTCATAATGTGTTATTGCAAAAAGGCAAAGGAAGAAAGAAAATAGGACTGTGTGTGTGTGTGCATGTGCACATGCATGTAAATGTGTGTGTGCATGTGTATGCAGGAGAGATGCAGGCAGCAGTCTGGAAGGAGGGGGCTCAGTGGTGCAGGCTGGGCAGGCAAGGTCAGCCCAGGTCAGAAAAGCAGTGATTATTAGGTGAGAAGGGTCTAACGTGTTCTGCTTCTGGATGGAGGAAGTCAAGCAAGGAATGAAGTGCCCAATGGGGAGAGTTGAGATGGAGTGCAAGCCATAGATTGCAGTGCATTACTTCTCTGAGCAGCAGAGACAGTATGCAGAGAGAGAGAGAGAGAGGGAGAGCCTGCCTCTGCATGGAGCTCAGGCTGACAGCTGAAGCACATCTGTGCAGAGGAGAGACTCAGAGCCTTGGCTTAGAGTCCTGTGCAGTATCCTTGTCCCCTGAGTCCTGCAGAATTTCACCTGCTGCCTGTTTTCCCACCACATGGGAATCTAGAGGACAGCACAATGTGCTGGTAAAAATGTATGGAACACCATCAGCTGTCATTCATATGTCTAAAGCATGATGTCCAAACCCAAAGGGTAGGTGACAAGTGTTTTTTTTTATAATTTCAGAATTATTTTATTGAAAAAAATTGAATCATTGTCTCAGTTAACATTGTTTAAGAGTTAAGTGTTTTTCTTTTCTTTTTTTTTTTGGTTTTTCGAGACAGGATTTCTCTGTGTATCTCTGGCTGTCCTGGATTCACCTTGTAGACCAGGCTGGCCTTGAACTCACAGAGATTGGCCTGCCTCTGCCCCCCTCCCCAAGTGCTGGATTAAAGGTGTGGGCTGTCAGGCCCGGTGAGTTAAGTTTTATTAATGAGCATATTTCACCTAGCACAAAGTGAAGGCACAGAAGTCTTCACTGTCACAACATTTTGCCTTGGTAGATGAGTCTTTTCTCTGTACTTTATTTTCTCATCTTCTGGCTTCTTTTTTTAATCCCTTCTTTTTAATCTCTTGTTATCTTCACTTTTGGATTCAAAGCTCTCTTTTACTTCTGAGGATTTTTGAATGACCACTGTGGATAACCACATTTTAAATTTGTATTTGTTATGTTCTCTTTTTTTTTTAAATACTTTATTTTTTTTCTTCAAGTTACATCTCAGTAACAAACCCCTCCCTATTCCCCCTTCCCAACCCGCCCTTCCACCCTCTTCCCTCCAGAGGTTTCCCCTTTCAGTCCAACAGCTGGTTCCTTCTCTTATAACAGTAAGTATTATACAAAACAATAGATATAATTATGCCACATTTATGAGATTAAATTGGCCCAGTATACCTTCCCAATGTTCAGTTTATACCTATTTGGCCCCTGACTTTAACATTCTACTATCTACCCAACTCCATGAGTTTAAAGGTCTATATGTGACTCAACATTCATACT
>CAJQZJ010032083.1:11541421-11563886 GCA_907164525.1 Lophiomys imhausi
GGAATGGGCTATACCAACTGTATGTTCCATGTGTTCCTAGATCTAAATATACACGTAATATGTTTGAGTGGAATGGAGACCAACAGACAGCTGTTTCCCAGAAGCAAGAAGCAGCAACAACATACTTCTACTGTACAGGGCAGAGGAGAGTTAGACTGGGAAGGCCAGCATGTCCTGAACAGCGTTTGGGAAAGTAACTCCAAACACAGAAACTAATAGGGGTCACCTGTAAAGTGACCCCAGGAAACTTAGTGCTTGCTTCTGTAACAAAAAAAATGCTCAACTTGCTTCTATTTCTGTTTTTCACAGAAAGGAATGATCAGACAGAGCAGGAAGAAAGGAGAGAGATCAAGCAAAGATTAACAAGAAAGGTACTGTCTTAGTTGCTTTCTGTTGCTGTGCTAAACATCATGACTAAAAGTAATGTGGGGAGGAAAGGGTTAATTTGCTTGCATTTCCAAGTCATAGACAATCATTGAGGGAAATTGAGGCAGGAGATAAAAATGAGACCATAAAGAAATGCTGCTTTCTGGCTTGCTCAAATTGTTGTGTACAACCCAGGGACATCTGCCCAGGGGGAGGCACCACCTATAGTGAGCTGGATCCTCCCACATCAAGAAAATGCCCACACAAACATACTTACAGGCCAATCTGATGGAAGCAATTCCTCAACTGGCATTTCCTCTTTCTAGATGATCCTAACTTATGTTGAATTGACAAAGGTAGTCCACACAGGATTATAATCAAAATATCTTATTTTATAAATAGATATGGACTAGAGAAAGCTTCTGCAGTAGTTTGGAGGGACAGTGAAAGGCACCCTGTGACTTTGGGTGCTTTTCCAGGTAACATGGGTCAGTTGCCCCAAAAATCAATGCCTTTTCACATATCATAGTGTATAAATGAACCTAGGAGGTGAGGCCCTAATAGCAATCAGTTGTGAAGGCAATAACACCCAAGTAGCACTTATAATCCTGAGCATTTTTAACACTGAGAAACACATACCCAAATTCCAGTATTTTGCTACCTTTTAGACTTGTCATTCTTAGTTGCCTTCAATATGTCTAGTTTCTTGGTTATAGAAAATGTCAGCATCAAGGGTTTATATGACATCAAGTTAGATTTACAATGGCTGGTCTAGGAAGTAATTCCAGATGCCTAAGTCTACCTTTCATCTTGATCATTTCCCCTGTCTGTCTGGCCCCAGATCATGCTTATGGAGTTTGGATCTAACACAACAGCCTTCCAGCTCCTCACGAGAGTGGTAGTTAACATAACAGGCTGCTGAGCACATGCAATTTATTCATTGACTCCATCAACCTCTCCTTGACCATGTGCTCTGCCAAGACAGATGAGTGTTGGAAGAAAGGCATTGTGCAAGGATTAAATGATGCCTTCTGAAATCACATTAGAGAATGTGTTCATGGAAACTCACAAGTACAGTTCTTTATAGATTATTATATACTGCTTACTATAAATAAACAAGTGTAGCATATGATACCTAACTACAATCATCTTTTATTTTAGCTTAATCAGAGACCCACTGTTGATGAATTGAGAGATAGAAAAATTCTGATACGTTTCAGTGACTATGTGGAAGTAGCAAGAGCACAGGACTATGACAGGAGGGCAGACAAACCCTGGACAAGACTGTCAGCAGCAGATAAGGTACACTGCTTCTGTGCTGGTTGGGGGTATCAAAACTAATGATTGGGCTGGGACTCTCTTAGACAATGTGAACCATTATATAAATTATGCCCTATACCCTGTTGGTTTCATGAATATAAGATAGTGCAAATGGTACCTGGCATATCCAATGGCTGAGAATAACAAAGTGCATTAGGATTACCCTAAGAAATGCCAATTCTCAGGTACCATGGATGTGTGAACTGCAAAACTTGGTAAGGATGGTAAAAAGGAAATAAAATGACCCAAGTACTTGGGTAAAACATCTATGACCATCCATGGTCAAACGCTATCATTTAGTAGGACATAAGCCCACAGTGTGAAGGAGGCTTTCAGAATAATTTTCTTGGAAGAGAAAATTTATGCACTTAATTAGTTATTTGTTCTTACATATGCTTAGAAACATTCAGTTGTTCTATTAACATGGAGAAATGCTGTTACGTTGGAGTTGGATATAATTAGATGATCAAAGGGAAAGAATATCTTTACTAGATAATGTTATCAGAATATAAAAAATATCTCAAACTGTAAGGTTTTCTATGTTTCCAACATATACTCTTGTCTCTCACCTTGAAGAGCTCCCATGAGATACAGGCATGATAGTGCTTAGGGAAGCTAAAAGAGGGCCAGACTAGAGGCCCTAAAACAGATACTTACTCTCTTTCTGCCACAGCACAAAACTGAAATATATGACCAAAAGTTCCAATGGAATGTGGGTTTTCTGATATCATAATAGCAAGATAATAAAAAAACTAATCTTATTGTTCACTGGTTCCACAAGTCTGTGCTAGGTTCATCTGTTAGTGCAGGAAGGGTTGTCTGCCCCATTACAACACAGCAAATTAGTTCCTTTCTGATTGTTGATCAGAGTGTCAGCACATATTAATGGTTGGCAATATGTAAAAGTGATAATTTAACTTGAAAACTTATTCTTTTTAAATCTCAGGCAGCAATTCGTAAAGAATTAAATGAGTATAAGAGTAATGAAATGGAGGTGCATGCATCCAGCAAGCACTTGACAAGGTGAGCTTTCTGTTGCATGAACTGCATGTTGTGTCTAGCCACAAGCAGCTTTCTACTCAGCACCCCCTCAGAAAACTGTTATTAAGTAGGGATTGGTTGTGAGAGGGGATACATATGATAGTACATAGTTGTTATGTTTTAGAAAATTGGTCTCAAGTCAAATTTTTCTTAGGTACTTAATTCTAATAATAAAAAATAATTTATAGAAATTACCACTACATCTAGATTGCTGTGAAATCACTCTCCATTATCTATATTGACATTAACCTATACCACAAGTCATCTTTAACTAAACCACAAGGCACATTCCTTTCTTCAGCACATATTTGAGAATCTATGTAGCAATCCAGGTGCTGCAGATGTGACTGTGAAATGTACAATGGATGCTCCTGCCTTCATGGAGCTTATGGCAGCCAGTCAGGGTGTTCTGCCCAACTTTTCCCATAAAATTGAACAGCATATTTTATGTCTATTGTATTGCACAGAAGTTGAAGAAAAAATTCTTTCCTTCTTGTGTTATGTATACTTTCAAAATCCTTTTCTCTGGGTAAGTTCTCATATGCCTGTAAGTCCTAACGGGATCACAGAACACCACCAATTGCATTGCCTCTTCCTTGAAGGATGCTTCCAAGTCCCAAATATAAAAGAAAAGCAACCTTGCTTCTGTATATTGCCCTGTGGGCTGCTGTGATGGATTTTCCTTAAAAGATTTGCTCTGCAAGCTGACTATACAGAAAATAGCTACAAATTACAACTCTCCCTCTCCCAATTTGTGTTAGAGTTGTAAGGAAAGAAGAAAATTATGCCAAAAATTTTTTAAAGTTTCCTCTCATACTTGACAAGTTGGCTTTAGCTCTTATTATTCTTAATGTAAGTTTATGAAATAAAATAAAATAAAATTCTTTTGTAAAACATATTTTAATGCTCATTTTATTATAATTAGACAATCCTGTGTATGGCAATCAACCTTTGTTTCTGTATGTTTTTCATAGATTTTTTTTAATGACATAATTTTAAAGAATAAGCACTCAAACCTGAACATGAGGAAATAATTCAGATTTTAACACTTCATAGCAGCTTTACAAAGTTAACATAGTATTTCAGTCCTACATAATTTTCTTGAATATATTAAGCATTGTTATGAACATATTAATTAATTTGAAGATATTTTCAAGAGGAGCTAACCATCCAGACCAAGTCCTAGAACTCTGTCTGTGCCAAGAACTTCATCAGCAGCTTTTACATGGGGTTGTTTTAGTCATAAAGAGTTCTTTGTACCTATTCAGCCACAGCAACTCCTTGAAGTCCTGTATGTAAACCTGAGAAACTCTGAGTAGCAGTAAGTTTGTTTGTGGAAGGATCTTTTGTTGGTTTTGTTTTTTGTTTTTGTTTTGGTTTTTGGCAGTTTTAACTACTAGAAATATCTAATTTCTAAAAATCTTTTCTAGATTCCACAGGCCATAGAGATTTTCTTCTGAGAAGAATTTGTGTTTAATTTTTGATACCAACACTGAAAATTCATCAGGGAACTTTCCTCAAGACTAACTGCTGTGTTTGTGAGAAGAGGAGAATCACAGAGGCGCAATTCTGACCACTCACTCACAAAGAGGAGCAACCCAGAGGACATACTCCCTTCTTTGGTGTTTGAGGAGTGTGAACTGTTGGGGGTCACTTTAGGCCCAGAGTAACTCTCCCAGAAGAAAACTTGTTTGCCTTCAACCTAATTTTACAGTTCTGCAGTGTCATGGAGGATGGGCAACATGCATGTGCAGGCTCACACTCCCAGCCTCCACCATGAGGGACATGTGGCCCAGTGTCATTCAGTATTTTGTTGAAAAGACATTTTTATCCTGATGATTTGAAAACTAAGTTCGTGTTATAGAGTGATTTACTGTTCTATACTTTCTCTTTTTTATATGATGTCTAACAACAACAAAAAAATACAGCTCCAACATTTTGATTCCTGTTAATTTTGTTCTTTAATTAAATGACTACTTATTACAGGAAGTGAACCCAGGCTTTCACTTTCTTGGGGTTGGGATGAGAAAGCTGGGAACTGAAAAAAATCAACACTTGAATCTAAGTACAAGAAAGAAATTACCAACATTGTTCTCTATAGATTCTGTGAGGTATATAAAGGTTTGTTGTTGGTGTTGGTGAGTTACACAGGAAAAGAACCACTACCTGATGAATTTAAAGGTCTTAGCAGCAGGGCATCAGCCTCTGAAGAACTGAGCCCAAACAGCCTTTTTGAAGCTCTTTTTATTGTTACACAAAAGGAATCTTTAGTAAGTCAATTTCTGCACACCAAAACTTATGTGATCTAGGGGCTATCCTAAAAGAGCCATCACCTAACCAATCTCAGCCATTGGAGACTTTGTGGTTTGCCAAGCATGTTTCAGGACTAAGATTTGCAAAGGCTCTGAGAAACCTTTAAAGGAATAGCCCCATAAAATCTCAGACAACAATCACTGACAAAAGGGTAGGTACTTCAAAGGTTAGGTGCCATCACTCTGGATTCCTTGAAAAATTAGTTACCCTTTTTTCAAATTAATTGGAAATTTATGAAAGAATATTAAGTACATTTAATCTAGAAGTAGCCTACTGGGAATGCTACCAACATGAAAAAAATCTATTCCCTCAAGAAGTTATGAGTTTTCATTTGCCTGCATTGTCAAAACCCCTATTATAAAAAGTTTAGATAGAATGAAGATTTAGAGCACTAGTCTACTCCAATACAAGGGGAGAAAGTGAGCTAACTAACAAAAATCCTTACATTGGTTTTTTGGGGTTTGTTTTGTTTTGTTTGGCTTTCAAGGCTTCTTTCAGAAAGAAGTCTTCCTTCCTTCAGCCCAGTGTACTGGTCAGTGGGAAACAATGGCTGGAAGCATGATCTCAAAGCTCTAAGATCTACACTCAAATCTAGGCTCTGTGCTCTTCAGCAGTCACTTGCTCTTTAGGATGATCTCAGCACTTCTGCACTTCTGTAATATGTTTGAATGAAGTAAAGTAACTAACTATCATGTGTTAGGGTCCAGAATGCACTGAAGAAGACACTCAAACTCACATGCAGTAGCAATGAATGTTTATTTTCTGCAGAACTCTAGCATGTAGGGATCACCATTTAGGCAAAATGGCAACCCTGGGATGAGCTCACAGGCTCTATTTAAAGGCTTTCAGGGGAATTCCAGGGTGGGGTTAGGTAATCTTCAACATGACTGGAACATTCAAACTGAAAGGTGCATGCGCCTTTGGCCTAGTTAGTCAACAATCACAGGTTGATTATAAAATAGTCATGAGTTGATCATAAGATAGGGAGGGGTTTCACATTGACAGTTAAGTAACTCTTAACAATCTGATCTTTCTCAAGTCAGATGGCTAAGCCATCTCTGACTGGCTGTCTATTTTCTGCTGTTTTTACAGTAACTGCTGAGCCCATTTCTGAGAAATGGTTATCTTAGAACTGTTCTAGTTTAACAAGAAACTGAAGCCTGTCATGGAGTTGGCCTGGCCCATAGGTTAAGCCTCTTTGGGGCCTCAGGGTCCTTTGGGGTCTCAATTAGGTGTCCTTCCAGGGCCCTTCACATGCTGGCACAAAACCAGCACATTAGCATGCAGTGTGTTAGCTAGATAGCACAGAGTGTTCTATGCTGTGTGTGAATTCCCTTTGTAAGTGGAAGCCAGTAACTGAATTTCACAAGTATGTAGAATATCTGCATATGGTAGTCTACTGATTCTTTAGTTGTGGCCAGTTAACACCAAAGCATGTTTTGGTATTTCAAGATACACATTAGAAGCTATCTTATATTTTGCTAAGGTTAAAACTTGAGTGGGCCAACGTTACACACACACACACTGAAATTTCAGTCTCTCAGAAATGCCCACATAACTATTACCGAAAAAAAGGGGGGGGGGCCTGATGTTCTTCTAGAAACAGCAGCACTCACCCACAGTGGACAATAGACCAACACTGCTTAGAGCAGAGACAAGTGGAGCTTTGTAGCGATGACCTAGCAGACACAGAAACCTTTAAGTCTCTGCTCCAGTCAAATCCCATAACTAGTGGCTAATAAAACTTTAAGCTAAATTATAGGATATCCAAAGAAGGATTTAAGTTTGCTTACCCTTAGAGATTGCAAGATAACTAAAACTAATAGATAATTTTATTGTAATTAAGGAATTGGCCATAGTGCCCAACTTCTACCATTTTGATTTTACTAATCATAACAATTATACTTAGTGTTTAATATTCCTGAGTATCATAAGAGAAATCAGAAGGGTTGATAGATAAAAAAATGTGAATCAAGTATGCTTACCAGCTAAACTCTTTAACTCTGCAGTGACTAAGTATATAACATGTCCCACATATCTTCCAAATTAATGGTTCACACCATATAGAGCCACTCACATGGCTATGCGTAAGCAGTCACCTATGACACTTTGAGGTTGAAAACAAAATTCATATTCAAGAAAAGTATTTCTGTTGCCTTAAGAGTTCTTCATTCCTAGTGGTACTGAGGTTATGTGTCAACTTTACAAACCATTTGCTTACATTTTTGTTTTCAGAAAATGTGATAAAGCAAAAAAAAAATACTTAAGTAATTGTAGTCTTAAAAATCTTACAAACTTTACTAAAATATGTAACTTTAAGGGAAGTTTTAAAAATGTAGAGCAATTTAAAAGTTTTCTTGAGTAATTTTTGGATCATTGAATTAGGAAACCAAAGGCCACCTAGGATCCAGAGGTCCATCTTGTGGAGATCTATGGTAACTACAGGTTTAAGCTAATTGTCACATGTACTAGTGAGTTAGGTGGCATCAGCATCTATTCACTTATAATCGATTTTAGCCATATAGCACAGGATAACTATACTATAACCAATGCACCAAAAGGAACAGGAACACAGACCTCGTTACCTGTTAAGGAGACACTTTGCCCTAGTGGTGCTGCCATGTAGGCCCCCAATACATAAGGAAGCTCTTAGCCCTCATATGACTGCTGAACTGGTGCGGGGGACTGATATGTAGGGACACTTCACTCTGGAGGAGTAGGACATAAGGGAGAGGGAGGAGAGGGACGGGGGGCGGGGGTGAGACTAGGAGGGGTGGAAAGAGGGCACTGTGACAGAGATGTAACTTGAAGTAACAATTAAACATTTTTTTAAAATCTACAAGAAGCAAAATTAAGAAGCAAATTTGAATCCATTATTTTTTTTAATGGACTTCAATTTCTTTTTTTTGTCAGAAGCAAATTCAAGTCCATTAAAGATATGGGAACCAGGGTGGTGTAGTTGTGTAAAACCCAGTTCCTTGGAGGAGTCATGAGGATCATAGGTTCAAGCTAGCCTTAGCTATATAAGACTCTCCATAAAAAACAAAACCCCAAATCCATTCTACATCTTTTCAGTAACCATTTACTCAGTTATTTTTCAATGGACAAACTGAAAATATGCAACTAAAACAGTATATACCAGTGTCTAAAAGGAATCAAGTTATTCTTGATTCCTTTTCAGAGCACTGACAGTGATATAGAAATACACTACTTAAACAATGGAAGCTAGGAGTCATGGATCCATAAGAACAACAGTTTTATGTTCAGAATGATAAAAACATTTTAAAATTCTTTAAACTGAAAATGTAAACAAAATTTAAAAGTTACAGTACCTTATCAATAATAGGAAATAAATACCTATTTTATTTCTACAGATGCCTAAATGCTATTATATACATGTTAGAGGTACATTATACCTCTAAATGAAGTTTGTTGTTTTTCCACAGAAACAAAATACAACAAAATTCTAGTGCATGTGGAGTACACACTATCCTATTCCTTCCATTTTCACCTGGGAAGGCATAGTGTGTACAAACCGTGTTCTCAGGAAACACCATCTTACTCTCATTTTTACATTTCATGTTAGGCTTATTTTTTAACAATAATTTCTTAGGTGTTTTTTTTCTCAGAATTATTTTTATTCTTATTCTTACTCCAATGATTGAATATACAAAGAAACTTAAAATGTGTACCTATCATGTACAGTAAATGATTAGGTTAACTGTTCACAGGGTGGTGATGGCAATAAAATGGCTGAAGAAACCTAGCTATTAAATTTCACACTAGTACTGAGACAGAGTTCGCAAAATTATTTAGGAAATTTGGCATGGCTATAGGAAAACCTTATAGTCTATCAGGAATTCAAAGGCCAATCTGGCCTATTATTAAGTTGGTGTGGAATTAGGATTTGTATGTAGATTGGTATAGTGATAGGTAGTCTAGGTTTCTACCTAATTATACCAATGTTATTTTTTATTTTTGTCTTCTTTTCATGTGTACTTCTGGTACAAGCACCTGCCTAGAGCTTCATCTGGTTGAGAATGTGTATAACTACACCAGCAAAGTAGCAGATTGCAAACCAAGTAAGAAATGTATGTACATGACAATTCATGTTCTGCAATAGGTATGAAATACATAACTTAAAAATTTAGCAGAATTTACTCCACCTCTGCCATTGAAAAAATGATCTGGCTTACCATTTCTATGAAAGAGTAACAAAGTTTTTGTCTTTTTGAGATGGGAGTTGTACTACATTGTTCAGATTGGTCTCCCCTAGAGTATCCTTCCACAGGTTTTCAACTTTTGCAACTACAATCACAGCCATTTCTAATTGAAGCATAAAAAGTGAAAAACAAAACAGCAAATTTCGATCTTTAAAAAAATCTTCCCTTCTAAATATGGGGGTCTATAAAACTATAACCCACAGATCAAATCTAAACAGTTCTTATTTAAAATGGCCTATAAATAGTTCTGGTAATTTTCAAAAATATGAAATATAAGTTCATTGAAATACGACAGACAGCTTAAAATACAAGACTGCAGAAAATAAGTGAAAGTTTTAAATAGAAAGTGAACACTTTCAGTTATTCAGATAATCTTGATTGATAGGAGGGCACATTTAAGTAGATTTGTCAGAGGAAAATTTTTTTCTTCCTGAAAACAAATACATTAGAATAGGGGAAAAAAACAGCAGAAGGAAATGAGCCAAAGAAAAGACATAGGAAATAGATATAGAGATCCACTCATTTGTATAGAGGAATTTTAATCTAGCACACCTTTAATCCCTCTGACTGGAATACAGATAGGCCCTTAGTACATTACCTTTAATCCCAAAGAATGTAGGTAAAGTTAGTTTGTAGAAGGAAGCAGCCAGGTTTTAAAGTGATATCTAATTGAGCAGCAGACAAAGTGAATCAGAGAAAGATTTGACAGAATGAGTCAGAGATCAGATACGCCAATTCTCATGAGAGAAGACAGGAAGGAGAGGCAACTTAAGAGCAATGTAGAGAAAGAGTAGAGAAGACAATACAGCAGAGTACAGTAGAGTGTTCAGTAGAGAAGACAGTACAGTGGATTAAGGAGTAGAGATGAGTACAGTAGAGAATTCAATATAGAGCAGTACAGTATAGGCAGTTCAATCAGTTCAGTACAGTGGAGTTGAGTTGAGCAGTCAGTTGAAAGTGACTTTGTTGCAATTCAGTTTGTGGAGTTCAGAGACAGTTATACTGGGACAGTTTTTCAGAGACAGGTTGCAGAGAGAACAAGCTAGACACAGGTGAAGAGAGAACAAGCCAGAGAATAAGGAACCAGAAAATTAGAACATATTGCCAAAGTTAGTTCTATAAGGCCAAGCAGAACAATTCAGTCAGAATCTGAGAGAAGCCAGATTGACTCAGTTAGCTTGGAGAGGCATTTGGGCCAGAACAGCTGAGTTGAACCAGCCAGCCAGAGTTCAGTAGAAGTTAAAAAAAAAAAAGGAGTCTTTAGCAGTAAGCTTCCAAGACAACAATTACATCAGGTGAATGAAAGTTATTTTTACACATTTGCACACTCAGGAATATCATAAAAACACAAAACTGGAAGCCATTTTATATATATATATATATATATATATGGCATATAGGTGTAGGGTAAATAAATGGAAAATTAAAAATATATAAAAATATAAAATTCAAAAAAAAGGAAAGGAAAAGGAAAAGGAAGAAGTTAAATCTCTGATACTACATTGAGATAATGCACCTCCAGAGATGCCTCTGAGGTTTTTTGATTTTTTTTTTTTCTGTTAACTATCTACTGGGTATGTGGCCTACCCTTAAGAATAGTTTGTTTCCCCAGTGAAACTCCACTGGAGAAGACTAAATTTTCATCTGCAAGTGGACATAGCTTCTGAGTTAGGAATGGGAGCATATTTCTATTTCTCCTTTTAGTTCTAGAACCACATCTCATCTGGCACAGACTCATGTAGGCTCTGTGCATAGTGCCTTAGTCTCTTGAGTGCATTGGTCTTATATTTAGAAGCCCTTGATTCCCTGGTATCCACTATTTCTTCTGGCTCTAACACTCTTTCTGCCTGCTCTTCCACAGGATTCTCTGAGGCTTGAGGAGAGGGGATTTGATGGAGAAATATCTCTTAGGACTAAGTGTTCCAAGGTCTCTCACTCACAACCTAAGGTCTGATTGTGGGTCTCTGTATTTGTTCCCATATGCAACAGGAGGAATTTTCTCTGATGGCTAAGCAAGGCACTGATCTATGAGTATAGCAGAATGTCATTAGGAGTCATTTTATTGCTATATTGCTTTAGTAGAACAGTAGTATTTGGTTTTTACTCTTGGTCCCTGGGCTATCTATTCTCACTATCTTGGTAACCCAAGCAGTGTCAGGTATTGGTTCCATCTTGTAGAGTGGGCCTTAAGTCAAGTCAGGTATTTGTTGGTTACTCGCAGAAGCTTTGTGCCACCACTGTACTAGCATATCTTGCAGGCAAGACATCACTGTAAATCAAGATTTGTCTTTGAGCTCCTGCTTATGTCTCTTCTTTGATAGTGTGCAGAGTAACTTCCAGTACCAAGAACACTAGCCCATAGCAGTGAAGGTTCTAGACAGGGAATGACTCGATTTGTTCAATGAGTCGTATACGTATTGTCTATAGCAATAGGGCCCTGCCATCAGTTTATAGGTATCAGCCTATAGCCTTGGCAACAGCCTGGGTTGTTTGGGGGTTCCCATGGGACCCATTTGGTCAACAACTCTACTAAACAGAACCCATTCTTGGTATTGGAAGCTTTATTTGGTAACAAGAGATGTCCACTTGGGGCTCTTTCCCGTTTTGGGGAGATTTAATTTAGATTACCTTCATCTATGTATATATTTTAGGAGCTTCTGTTGTATTAGGTTTCCATACTACCCCTCAAAATGTCCCTTAGTTTTAGCTGTCTCTCACTGTATTTCCTCCCTTGTCCTTTCCTTCCCCTCCCTGCTTGATCTACCTATTTCAGCACCCCTTCCTGTCTACCTGTATCTATTCTATTTCCCATAACTAGAAAAAAATGTTCCCCCTTAGTCCCATACTCTATACCTAACCTCTGTGTAGCTTGCTGATTATTGACTTAACAGCAAATAATCACATATAAGCAAGTACATACCATATTTGTCATTTGGAGTTTAAACTACCTTCATTCAATATTTTTTCTAGTTTCATCTATTTACCTGTGAATTTCATGATTTCATTTTCTCTTCCCATCCTCTTCCTTTTTTTAAAGTTTAAGGTATATCTCCTCCCCCAACAGTTCCCCCTTTCAGTCCACAAATGGCTCTTTCTCTTATAACAATACAAAAGAAATAATTAGGCCACAATTATGAGTTATATGGCTTAGCATACATTCCCAATGCCAAGTATTTGGCACCTGACTTTAACATTCTACTATCTAACCATCTCCATGAGTTTAAAGTTTTATATCCAACTCAGCTTTCATCCTAACTTGCAACACAATTTTAAAAACATCTTAGATCCAGAACACCCTCTTGATTCCTAAACAATTCAAAATTTAACTATGAGACTCTAGCTATCTAGTCTTCATCCACCTCAGAGACCTGAGAGGGATAAATGGTTATACAGAAAGTGCAGGGACCAGCAGCTTCCAAAACTAAAAAATGACATACCAGTGGCTTTTATGATGTAGGCACTTAGGACTTACCTCTTAGAACTGCCTTCATGGGGCTAGAGAGTTGGCTCAGCAGTTAAGAGCACTGATTGCTTTTCCGGAGGACCTGAGTTCAATTCTCAGCACCCATATAGTGTCTGTATGACTGTCTATAACTCCTGTAATGTACATAAAATAAAAATAAAAAAGAATGGCCTTCATTGTGCTCCATATGTTTGGGTATGTTGTGTTTTCAATTGCACTCAATTCTAGAAGTCTTTGGTGTCTTTCTTAATTTCTGTCCTTTGACCCGTTTTTCATTCAGTAGTGAGTTATTTTCTATAAGTCTGTTGTCATTTATCAAGTCTTGTTTTGTGTCTGAGTATGTGGTCAATTTTGGAGAATGTTCCATCAGCTGCTAAGAAGGTGGTATTCTCTGTGTTTGGGTGAAATGTTCTGTAAATGTCTGTTAGGTCCATTTAGTAACAGAGAGTAAGCCACTGGGCCTGACTTGAGCTTCTGAAATCTCAAAGCCTACACCAAGTGATACACTTCTCCCAATAAGGTAACATGTTCTAATCCTTTCAAATAATGCCAATCCATATGAGCCTATGGGGGCCATTTTCATTCAAACCACCACATTCTACTCTCTGGCCCCCATAGGCTGCCATGTCATAATGCATTCAGTCCTACTTCAAAAAAATCGCCATCCATAGTGTAGAACAGTCTCAACTGTTTAAAAGTCAAAGTTCAAAGTCTCTCCTGAGGCTTATGAAATCCCTTAACTATTTCATTAACCACCTGTTAAATCAAAATAAGATAGAAGACCATATACGTCACCATACAATGGGACAGAATATACATTACAATTCCAAAAAGGAGGAAATGGACCATGTAAGGGGGAAATAATGGACCAAAGCAAGACTGAAAACTAGCAGGGCAAACTCCAAACTCTGTATCTCCATGTCTGATGTCAAAGCACTCTTTAGATCACCAATTTCTTTTACTCTGTTGACTGCAACATATTCCCTGCCCCTTTCTCTCTGGCTAGTTCTACATCCAGTCTGCAGTATTCCTTGGCAGGTATCCTACAGCTCTGGCATCTTCAACATCTCAGGATCTCCAAGGCAATCCAGGTTTACTTTCATAGCTTCACACAATGGTCTCTCTGAGCCTCCATGCAGGAACACTCCTGACATTTCTGGCCTCAGCGTGGCTTTCCTTAGTTACAGAAGAGGACTCCAATACCCCTATCTTGTGCCTTTGACTTTAAAGCCAGAACTACATGGCTGGAGCTACCAAGTTCTGCTGCTTACAGGAGCTTGAAAATGGCCCTCTCATTCAAATATATTTTCATCAGCTCCTCTTCAGTAGTTTCCTTCACTGCCTAAGCTTGCCTGTCCTGGAACTCACATGTAGACCAAGTTGGCCTTGAACTCAAGAGATCTACCAGCCTCTGCCTCTGGGTGCTGAGATGTACACCACAATGCCTAGCCCTAAGTTTTTCTTTAATTCTTTTTCATAAGTTGGAAGCTAGGCTGGGTAGTCTTGCTCTGAGTCACTACCCACTTTACTCCACTAAGATCAGGCTTTCCTTTAATCTGTTCAACCTTCCTGGTGCCCCTTTTCTCCTTAAACTGTACATTTTGTATTTTTCCTTGCTCAGTTTACTCCTTTTCATTAGAGATCCGTATAAACATGTCCACTAATAAACAAGCAACAGTAAATAGAGGCTGTCTGGAAATCTGTACCAAAGTTATTAATCCATAATGCTTCAATGTAGCCTTAGGCAGATTTTTTGGGACAAGGACAGAAAGCAGCCCCATTATTTGCCACAATATCACAAGAACAGTCTAAAGGCCACATACTGATATTCTTCTCCTCTGTGACCACTTGAGCCCAGGCCCCCACAGTTCAAATTACCCTCAGCAACACTTTTTCATGTTCCTACTAGTATGGTTTATTAAGCCTCATTTAATGTATTCAATTGCTTTTCTAATCCAAAATCCCAAGGTCTGCATTCCTTCAAACAGAAGCACCAACTGGCATATCACAGCAATACCCCACTCATGGTACCAAATTCTTAATTAGGGTTTTTGTTGCTGAGAAGAGACACCATGACCACTGCTATATAGGAAAACATTTAATTCGAGCTGGCTTATAGTTCAGAGGTTTAGTCCATTTCTGTCATGTCAGGAAACATGGTGGCATGAAGGTAAAGTAACATGATGCTGGAGAAGGAGCTGAGAGTTCTGCATCTGGATTGGCAGGCAGCAGGAAGAGTTAGTCACTGGGCCTGACTTGTGCTTCTGAAACTCAAAGCCCGCTCTCAGTGACACACTTCCACCAACAAGGCCACATGTCCTAATTCTTTGAAATAATATCACTTCCTATGAACCTATGGGGGCCATTTTAATTCAAACCACCATATGTATTGAGAGTAATTTTTTTCTGGTCCAGTATATTTGATGTTCTGTATACTTCTTGTACCTTGATAGACATCTCCTTTCGGTTAGGGAAAATGTCTTCTATGATTTTATTGAAAATAATTTCTGTGCCTTTGACCTGGGATATTTTTCCTTATTCTATTCCTGTCAAATTGTAGATTTGGTCTTTTTTAATAGTGTCACAGATTTTCTGGCTGTTTTGAGCCTGGAATATTTTAGATTGAATATTTTCTTTTATCAGGTATTAATTCCTTCTTCTTTGTCTTCAATGCTCAATATTCTCTCTTCTATCTCTTGTATTCTGATGGTGAGGTTTGCCTCTGAGTTTCCTATTTGAGTTTTTTTTTTTCTTCATTTCCTGGTTTCCCTCAAGTTTGGACTTTCTTTATTGATTCTATCTTCACTTTCACGTCCTGAACTGTTTCATTTATTTCCTTCCACTGCTTGTTTGTGTTTTATAGAATACTTTAAGGGATTTATTCATTTCCTCTCTAAGGGCCTCTACCATATTCATAAAGACTGTTTTAAGGTCTCTCCTTGTGCTTTAGCTATGTTGCATTCCCCACCCTACTGTAGTAGGGTTGCTAGGCTGTAATAAATACATACTGCCCTGGCTGTAACTGTGCTTTTATATCTCTAATTATCTGCATTTGGGATGATTGTAATTCTAGTTGCTGACATGTGGTCTTGTCTTTGTTAGGTGGGTGTCTTGTTCTTTGCATTCTGTGGCCCTCTCTGGTTCTTAGGAGAGTGTGGTAGCCCTGTGTTACGTGGTAGGGAATTCTTCCAGATGTGGCCACTGGGGATTTTGCATGTAAAATATGTTTCTAGGTGTTGGGGACTGATTCTTAGAGGGCACTGAGGGGATTCCACAGAAGGAAGGAAAGCAGGGATAAGCTTAATACCGTTGGCATGACAGAGAAAAAGGAGAGGCCACAACAGGTAGTCTGCTACAGAGCTAGGGGTGAGACTTGGTGATTGGATTTGGAGAAGCGGAGGGAAAGGTGAAGATCTACAATTACCCCTACCTGATTCCCTGGCCAGTGTTCCCAGGGAATATGTGCTAGAGTTGGGAGTGGGATAAAGGGATGAGCAGAGGAAGGAATGTTGAAGGAGAATATCTGCATGATCTGCTGGAGATGGGAGCAGAAAGAAGGGGAAGCCACAGCAGATGGTCAGCTACAGAGCTGGGGATGAGACTGGGTGATTGGATTTGGAGGAGAGGAGGAAAAGATAAGGATCTGCAATTAGCTTGTTATTCTGGATGCTTCTGTTATTTCTAAATGATTATATTAGAAATAGTATGTAAATATACACAGTCTATATCCAAATTGTTTCTTGTCCTACAAATCCTAAAGCATATTATCACA
The DNA here is from genome assembly GCA_907164525.1 of Lophiomys imhausi. Taxonomy (NCBI): domain Eukaryota; kingdom Metazoa; phylum Chordata; class Mammalia; order Rodentia; family Muridae; genus Lophiomys; species Lophiomys imhausi. The sequence continues at coordinate 11,557,920 of CAJQZJ010032083.1, forward strand.
TGGACCTTGCATATCAAGTTTCTAACTCCTGGTCTAAATTTAAAAATAAACAAATATGTTATAAATATTAAATATGATAACAGAACAACTCATAGCTAAATGATCAAATCTACTTTGAGTTTCTATACTAAAAACTCACAATCAAAATAACTTACCCGATTTATGAAAAATGCCCATAAAAGTAGGTAAATAGCAGAGACTACTGCTGTTAAAAGGCAGTGTGTGACAGTCCATTTCCCCAAATTCCTTTTTTTTTAAATAATTTATTTTTTATTTCTTCAAGTTACATCTCAATCACAATCCCCTCCCTACTCCCCCCCTCCAGTCCCACCCTTCCACCCTCCTCCCCCTCAACCTCCCCATCCTCTTCCCTTCTTCTTTTTTTTTTTTTTTAGTTTAAGGTATTTCTTTTTTCCCCCCAACAGCTCTCCCTTTCAGTCCAAAAAATGGTTCTTTTTCTTATAACTATAAATACAATACAAAACAACAGAAATAAATAGGCCACAATTATGAGAGTTATATGGCTTAGCATACATTCCCAATGTCCAGTCCATATGTATTTGGCACCTGACTTTACAGTATATAGTAAGGTTCAAAACGGTGTAACTGTTGATCTCACTCAAAACTCCTGGTTCATGAAAAAGGGTTGAATTATTTCCTTTTAGGGATTATTTTAGAATACTCCTAAAGATAACTTTTAGTTAATGTGTTTAAAAATGTACAATTTAAAAAACACTAAAACTAATAATTTTACAAATATACCAATCTTAAGGCCAGATGTTGGGCATATGCCTTTAATTATCAAGCATATTTGAATTTGAGGTTAGTCAGGTCTATATAGACCTAGTCTCAAAAATAAAACAAGAGCTACAAAATTACTCTTAGCAAGTCTTTGCTGTACACACAACTCATCTACGGGGCTAATAAAAATTAAATAACTCTTTTGAACTAGAAACTCCATCACTTTCTTCATAAATCTTACAATCTTAGCTGATGTCAATTGAACACTTGACTGAGAAACCACTTTACTATTATGATATTAAATACTGGTGCTGCTCAAATACTCCACCACCTTCAAACAGACAAAGGAGAGCAAAGCTGCTTGGTATTAATTATCCTTCAAGTATCTGACTGAAGATGGCCTGTAATTCATGGTTCATAAAATAGAATAATAGTGACTGTAAAGTAATTATACTTACTCAAGTGAAATAAGCATTTATTTCAAAAATAATCTAACAAAATATTATGTGAATACCAGGAACCTAGAAAGGATAGGCAAGCAGCCTGCTCTGGAGTTAAGACTTCTATATTCTGATAAAATATTTATGAAATGGTTATAATTTTAGATCATTTAGTACATGTTTAGTGCACTGGAACCATACATGTCTCAAAGTATGAAGGTACTAACAAGTAAACATTTTAAAAATGAGCCTTTCCTCCTTTCAAAGAATGGCTAATATTTTACTACTTGTATATTTCCAAACCATTATGCAAATTTCAGTATATTTTAATCCAAAACTGTTTTAATTTAAAAATAAACTTTATGTATTTAGACTAGTTTCACAGATATAATTAATGTAAATATGATCCAAAAGTCAGACAGTTCCTTTTACTATTTGATCACAGTACATACAAGTTGCATTTGGAGTCATATTTTTCATCTCTAACATTAGTGTCTGGAGGTTCCTGCACAAAAGCATACAGCTGCAAGATGCATATTTGTAAGGTTACTTTGTTATCATTTCAGCTATACACTAAAACTAATAATCAGGTGTTGACAGAAGCCAGATTTCACACATCATTTCTTTCATGAGTCTCGAATAATGACGCTAGTCCTCTGCGTATGTTGAGAAGTTCCTCTTCAAGCTGTGACAAATGGGAAAATAGTCATTTGCATAAAGATACAATTAGTGCTCAATCCACCAGTCACTTAAGGTCTTCCTGGCGATATCTAGAGGATTCTTCCATCATTTGCAATATTCATTATATTAGAGAAAAGTCTTGCAATCTTTCAAAGGTCTACATAAAAAAATTAAAAGATTTAAAAAAAATTCTAGAAAAAAATTTTTTTCACTGAGGACCGACTTATTTGCTCAAGCTGTCTGAGCCTGGCTACAGCTTCACAATCTATTCATCACTTAGTATTGCATGTCATTAAATCTCACAAGTATTTTAATACTTCATATAGATAAAGATCACTGTTATCATGTATTTAAAACGTTGAGAAAATGCTTTAACATGTTTGCATAAAGCACTGACAGGGGTTACTGGGGGAGTGTTTCATCCTAGAACTAGAATGTAGCGGGTGGTCTACTTGACTTATTGAGAGCAAAATATGCTTATGCAAATCAATGAAGTGTCATTGCTAGTGCAGGTAACAGTTCTTTTACTCAGCAGTCTGGGTTGGTTGGCTTTGGATAAAGTACAGAGTGTTTATAAACAGCAAAAACAAGTCATTTCTTTACCTAGTTTTTTACATTTGTAAAATCACTGTGTTTCCTTTGAAGAGATCCTCATCCATCCCTTATCTACTCTAACAAGGGTCTCATACTTTAAGGGACTAAGTCATCAGGCTGAAACTGCCTTCTCAAACCACAAAACAAAAGCAAAACCTTGTTTTTCCCATTTAAAAACAAACAAACAAGAAACAAACAAATGTGAAAAACATTTAAAAATGTGAAAAAAAAGTAAACAAGTGTGGTGGTTTATGCCTATAATATGAACATTTTGGAGGCTGAGGTGGGAGGATCACAAGTTTAAGACCAGCCTGGGTTCAAATTCAAGAACCTGTTGTATAAAACATAGAGAAAAAGGCACAAAAGCCAGGCAATTACATGGAAGAATACAGTCACCTTTCTTACCATTTCCTTAAGTAGCTTGTCTTGTAGCATTTTCATATTTGCTTTCATCAAATGCATCTGCAAACAGCATATTTCCCTCATGAAATTTATCAAATTTTCACAAAGAAAAGACAAGTTAGAATAACCCACATCAAGGTTACAGATAAATATATAAAATTTATACCTCAGATGTAAATATAGTCTCATCGAAAACAGATTTATAGACAAGAAAATTTTTATCCAGTGAACTTTTCAAAACACGAAACCTAATAAATAAAATGAGAACAGTGCATATGTTATGTTTCATCTACAAACTTATAGATTCTATGCATTAAAAAAGGCATACTAACCTCTCCTGCTCACTTTGGTGAAATGCCTTCATCTTCTGAACTAACTTTTCCCCGATGTCCTAAGTTTTTAAGATACGAAAAAAACCCTTGTACTCTAATGTGATTAAAAATTAATCTGGAAGTAAAATTAATGTATTTCTAATACTCTAAATTTAAATAAAAACTAGTATAGGCTAAAAATTACTATATATAGCATACACTTTTTCATATTACAAGTATTAGAAGTAAAATCTCTCAAATGTCTCCCACATTATTAAAAATGTTCTTTATAAACTCACGGACAATTTCAGAGATCAAATATAGTTGATATAAAATAGAACTATACTTTAAATAAAAATAAATAAATAAATAGAGGGATGCATAGATAGAAAGTCAGTCAGAGACAGACAGAAAGACAGACCTATAATGGTCTCTCAAAGTGGAGAGCAAACTTAGACTTTAAACATTTTAAGAAGTGTTTTCAATTTTTAGAAACACAAACCACAAGCTCCTTCTCCAAGTCTCGTAAAGTCTCTGAGTTTTTTTCAATTTTCTCCAGCTCATCTATGAGAGTGACTTGAAATTGGTCAATATTTTCACCTCTATTAAAAAGCAAATAAAACGAGATTGTTTTAAAGCACAGGCTCATAGCTCATAGGTGTACAGTGTGCCCGACCCACCAGACACATGTGTGCTACAGACCTGTGTCCCCGAGCTTTACAGGTCATGGCCATCAGATGTTGCTGAGTCAATTCCAATGTCTTTGTAGTAAAGTCATCCATGATTTTAAGTTGGGTCTGAAAAATACTTTTAACTTAAAATTTCTTTATAAAATAATAACCAAGGCTTTATTATGAAAAAGTATTTCCAAACACATAAACTAAGAAAAACGTGTAAGGTCAACTTTTAATAATAAGCTCAGTCAGCAGTGGCTACTTGTGTTGGTCAGGATTTGAATAGAGTTCAATATGCTATTGTTTTAAAGAATTCTACATTTATGGTACTTTTTTAAAAAAATGTTACTCATTACAGTTTTCTTGCAAAGCAAAGCTTAATAGAATTTACCATTTTTCAATGGTAATTTTTACCATTGAAAATTTTACAATTTTTACAAAACATATTTTCACCTACCAGAGACACATAACAGTCTGTAAAATTAGAGATTCTCTTGACCTTGGGAAAATGAAGATTGAGAAATTTCAGATCTTATCTTGGAATAAAAGGAAAAGGTAATCAAGAGATGAGATTGATAACATGCTAACTGTGCTTCTCATTGTTCAAAAGAGGGAATGAACTAATTATTAGTTCATATAAAGACATAAGAGAATGTGATTTTTTTAACCCATTACCAAAAGGTAAGCACTGATTTCAGGATGTACTTTGTATACATCATCTCACTGGATACTCAGAAACTAAAGACACAGTACAGATCTGGTGGAAAAAAGCTGGTAGTATAAGATGCTATACTATGTGCTACTCTCCACCAATAATAACTTCTGTGAGATTAAGTTGAAGTATAAAAAAGGGAACGAGGAGATAAGTATCTGTAAAGTGCTCATCATGCAAGCATGAAGACTCTAGTTCAGATCTTCTGCATCCACATAAAAAGTAACTATAAAGCCAGCTCTGTGGAGATGGAAAAAGGATATCTGGGGGCTGGCTGGCCAGTACAATACAGCTGAATAGACAGACTGTATCTTCATTGACAGATCATCCCTCCTCCCCCCCAAAAAAACCCCCAAGAAAATAAGGTAGAGAACAACTAAAGACACCTAACATAGACCTGTAGGGGTTAGATAAATTAGATTTAGAAAATATATAGGAGTTTCTGATACTGTCTCTTAATTCGGGGCCTGAAGAGCATTATCAGCATGAAGTCAGCAAAAACAGGAAAGACTCAATAGACTGAAAACAAGTTTGAAGTCAGGAAAACAGGAAAGACTCAATAGACTTGAAACAAAGTATCTGGCCTGACATTGTTTTCAGCTGCTAAGTGGGCGGAGCCCAAATTAAGCTGAAACAGAGTTCCTCCTATTTGAGGACAGTGCGTGGAGCCCAGAAGAGAAGAGGCCCCTGATGCTAGAGAGCTCCAAGAGTCCTGCTGAAAAAAGGGCTGGCCATTGATGGCCAGCTCTCTCCTTGAAGCAGAAAGAAGCCGGTGAGCAAAGAAAGCCTGAGCAAGACACCAAAAGGCCAAGGACTGGACCCTGTGGTTCAGCTTTTGCCTAGAGGGGTTTGATCTGTCCAAACAGTGGCCTAAAGGAAACGGTGCCTGGCTTTAAGGACTGAGGCAGAGCAGCTGAGTTCCTGATTCAAAAGAAGTAAGTTGGCCTGCAGACGGCTGGGGTCTCCCACAGAGAAGAAAGCATGAAGCCTTATTTAAGGTGAGACTGCAATAACCAACTTACCCTGACGAACCTGCATCTGAGAGATCCAGAAAAAGGACTGCTAAGTGCGTTAAAGAATCTACAACAAAGACTGTGTTCCTGACGACTGAGGACCTGCCCCAGAGACTGTATCATTCTAAAAGGTTATGAAAGTAGTTGTTATAATTATCAATAGGTTTAGTGGATAGGTTAAAGGGGTTGTAGGAATTTATAGGATTAATAGTTAAGAAATTGTTGGTGTTTGTTATAAGTGAATTTAGTAATAAATAAGTGTTAAATAATAATTTAAAAGTTCGGTTACATAGACCTCTGGCTTCCACAAACACATATATTTCGCATGAACCTACCTGAAAAATATATGCAACACACACACACACACACACACACACACACACACACACACACACACAC
>CAJQZJ010032083.1:11563896-11598486 GCA_907164525.1 Lophiomys imhausi
CACACACACACACACACACACACACACACACACACACACACACACACCAAAAAGTAAAACCCCTAAACATGAGGCCTGGCCAAAACATTAAAATGCAAAGACAAACTGAACAGAAGAGAGAGAATTAGGAATACAACTATACCTACATATAGGCATATAGATAGAGGTTTAGATATAGATTTTACAAGTGAGAGGTGTCTTTCATCTGACAATCATTCTGATTTATCACATATGCAAATTCAGATTAATAAATAGGTGTTTTGTTGGCCAAGGATCTCACAAGCCATCTATTATCTACCAGAGTACGGAGGGGTATTATCATGGTATTTTGTGTAACTTAGGAGGTAACTCACATCATTTTTCTTTTTATACTGTGAGCTGATGTTTTCATAAAACTTCCCAGCACCCAGTAACTCCTTTTGCCAATCCTCAGGAATAGAAAAGTCTGGTGTTGATAATGAAGTTGTAATTTCAGACACTAAAAAATGAAAACAATGAGCTAATATTAAAACATGCATTACTACAAAGTTTATTTTTATCATTAGACTGAGAAAAAACAAAATTCTTCATATTCTATGTGTGGTTAAGCCCAAAGCAAGAATTTTTTTTTATTAAAAGTGAAATACTTATTTGTCACAGAACCTTTTGATAGGGCTATTGAGGCACAAAAGACAACTGAGGTGCAATTTGGTACTTTCAAATTTGATCTATTAATAACACAGAAGTAGCTGGGCAATGGTGGCCCACACCTTTAATCTCAGCAGTTGGGAGGCAAAGGTAGATGGATATCTGAGTTCAAGGCCATTCTAATCTACAGAGAGAGTTCCAGGACAGCCAGGACTATACAAACTGTGTCAAAACAACAACAAAAACCCAAAGAAGTACCTTATTTAGTGGCAAACTAACACTTCAAGGAATTTATATTTCAGAAAAATTTAAATGTAAGTTGTGAAAAAAATGATGGGAGAAAGCTTAGTATTTAAGACCCATGTTACAACTTTTGTAGAAATTCAGATCTGTGATAAAAGTCTATAACTATCTTGGACTCACCCAAAGTTGTTTTTTACAAAGAAGTGTTTTGTTGAAGTCATCCAAGGAAGTTGCCCTGGATAGTTTTGATAGGCTTTTGATCTGCTTACCTTTGTAGGTGTGATGATCCAAATCTTCCCCTTGACACAGTTTTTTGGAAGGCAGATGTTCTCCTTCTTCTGGCTCTTCCACTTCTGCTTCATTGGACTCATTTATATCATCTACTTCTAGGTACATCTGCCTTTTGTGACTACGTTGACTGGGACCTTAAGGAACAGTTAAAAATAATAGTGCTCCAATTCTGATTCAACATATCTACTACTTCATTGCTTTAATTGAAAAGTTTTTAAACAACTATGTTAAAGCATATATACTTTCTATTTTGACAATAAATTGAATAATGCTATGACTTGAAATGTAGAATTCATTTAGGTGTAATTTCAAAGTAATTAGCAATTACTTTAAAAGCAAGGCTGTGGCTAGAAAGATGACTTAGTAGTTGAGAGTACTTGCTGTTCTTGCAGAGGACCCGGGCTCAATTTCAAGCATCCAAATAGTGGCTAACAACTGTCTTTAACTCCAGTTCCAGGATACCTGATACCCTTTTCTGGCCTCCATGTACACTGCATGGACATGGAGCATGTACAAACACACAGGGGACACACAAAATAAATTAGGTAATTTTTTTTTTTTTTTTGCTTTTGGTTTTTTGAAACAGGGTTTTCTCTGTGTAGCCCTAGCTGTCCTGGAACTTGTTCTGTAGACCAGGCTGGCCTCAAACTCAGAGATCCACCTGCCTCTGCCTCCCACCTGGCTAAAATAAATCTTTAAAAAGTAAGACTATGTCTACAAACCTGATATGTGAGTACTGTTGCTGGGCATGTCAAACCATATTTTCTCTATTCTTTCACTGGACAATGATAATGGAGATATGGCATGACTTTCCTAAAACAATATTAGAAATTGGAAGAAAAGTATTATAAGTACTTACATTCATTATCAACTATTCTTTACCAAACTCCCAAGCCAACAGATTTCAAATGTCAATTTTTTCCATAGCATCTTCTCTCTATACTTTCTTTTCATCTAAAGACTACTGCAAATGGATCTTTATGAGAAAATAACATTAATCTCATCACATAGTTTTTACCTAACATTTTTGAACATTTCTGATTTTCAATAGAGAACCACAGAAAATTTCTTGTGAAGTGATAGTTTTCACAGTTAAACTTGTGTTTTACTATTTGAATACAGCTTTGTGAAACAAGTAACGTTACTTAATTACTATAATTTCTCTCTTTAATCTGTGTGTTCCTCTAGCAGTTAAGGGTAGCTCAAATCCTAGTGCCCCACCCTCCCAAGGTGCAATACTTTATTTTCATCTTCTATATAATTACAGGCAACATATTTTACTGATTGACTAATGGAGTTTTATGCTAACAAGAAATTCAGCCAATCAAGTTTCTAAGTAATCATGAAGCCAGAAAGTCTTATAAATATGTAAACTCAAGAGTTTTTGCCCCTATACCCTCACTATTTTAAGACCTTCCTATTCACACTTTAAAAGTTTCAACTTTTCCTGTAATTAAACCGTTCAACATGTCAGAAATCAAATTCCCCAGTCACAGAGACTAAAAAGTACTTGGTATTATGATTCCCCCTGAAGACTAGCAATTTGAGTTAGCATATTACCTCTCTCTCGTTTCGCATAAGGTCTTCACCACTATCTGGATATTCAGTTTCCATAAAAAGTTTCTCTGAGCTATTACTGTTTACATCTGAATAGCTGGTGCAATGTTGGGTTCTTTGATTATTTATCACTGAATCTGTATTTTTTCTATTCATAACAGAATTGTTCTTGATCAGAGTATGTCTGGGCTACGAATGAATAAGAGATACAGAAACCAAAGGAAATTAGATAACTGCTTAAAACCAGAAAATATGTTGAATGAAATAATCTGAAGCAAACAACTTAAACATTTAGATAATTAACTCAATGCTATAAAATTCAGCACCCACTTAAATATAACATTCGTTTGTTCAATGACAAGTACCTAGCAAAGCCCATGAGTAAAGATGCCTGATAGTATGCCTTCTAACCTTTAGAGGTCAAGTCACTTTACAAAAACAAACAAACAAACCATGAAAGCACAAGAATTGGTATCAAATGCAAAAATTATAATACTTTATATAATAATCTCTACAGAAAAATCTATGACAATCTGGGAAAATAATAGAATTCAGCAAGATCACTAAAAGTACAGTATTTTTTTAATAAAAGAGCAAAAACACCTACTACTTGGCTTTTTGTTAAGATAAAGTACAAAAGCAAAAGCCTTTAAAACCCTAGAAATGTAAACTGGGGTTCTTTTTGTGTGTGGGATACACCTAGTAAGTGTAAAAGTAAAGCAATGTAGTATTAGCACTAATAGCCAGATTCACATGATCAACAAGTCTAAGCCTGAGTTGGCTAATATAAACATTAAGTGGAACACTTTCATGATTCATAGGAAATCCTAGAGATTGAAATCTAAAAGTTTAAATTAAAAATAACATGTTCACATCAAAGGATAACAGTTTAAGAAAGAATTCTGTCTTCTAATTAACGCACCCTGGGTTGGCCTTGATATTTCAGTCATCCTCCCTTCACTTCTTGAGTGCTGAGACAACAGATGTGTATCATACATGCCAGCTAGAGTCTTAAACACTCTCAAGAGAAGAAATTTTATTACATCATTTGTCAGCTTGGAGTTCTGGATTCCAGCAAGTGAAAGATACATGTAACCAATACTGGAGTGATAGCAAACCTATATTAAGAACTCCTGTAAAGGTTGGGTGTAGTGTTGCACACTTTTAATCCCAGCACTTGGGAGGCAGAGGTGGGTGGATCTGAATTTGAGGCTGGCCCGGTCTATATAGTGAGTTTTAGAACAGCTAGAGATACATAGCAAGACCCTCTCTCAAATCCTGATCCCCCCCAAAAGAAAAACTCCTGTAAACTTTCAAGGATAAATCAACAATTCCATTTATAAGTTAGAAAACAGAAATGGGACTAGAGATGTAGCTCAGTGAGGAATGCTTATCTGGTATGTATGAAGTACTATGTTGAACTCCTAGTACCACAAAAACAAAAACAGACAATTCACAGAATGGCTCAAATTAAAGTACTCATTAGTGCAGTGAACCATGAAAATCCAAAGACAGACAGAAATATCAATAGATTTCAGCTTAAACTATGGAAAAGGAGCACAGTAACTGCTTCAGTTTCCAACAAAGTGAGTATGTAGCAAACTAAAATTCTATACAGAATAAAAGGCATCATAAAAGGATATGTAGTTAGAATTACCTAGATGTACAGGCACTTGTAAAGTGACAAGTGAAGGATTTAAAGGATGCAGAAAAACAAATAACAGAGTCCAATAAGACACTAGTTGGTATATTGTGATCTGTAGAAAAATGAGTCTTGTAATAGGGAGGGCTGATGAGACAGACCAGGGCTTAAACCTCCTATATATAGATGATAGGCAACTTAGTTCTTCATACAGATCCTGTAGCCAGTATAGGGGGAAGGGTCCATCTCAGTCATGGACTCTGTTGCCTGTTAGAGGGACACTTAACCCTAGCTGGGCTGCTAGGGTTAAGAGTATGTTGGGCCTCAGAGTAAGAGACCCTCATGTATCTGATGAACTCTAGGGGGTGGATATGTGGGGGGACTCTCACCCGAAGAAAAGGATAGGAGGGAAATGGGAAGAAGGTGGGACCAGGAGGGGAGGAGAGCGGGTGCTATGATTGGGATGTAACTTGAATTAATACATGTTTTTTAAAAAGTATAGCACTTTCATGAGGTCCCATTTATTGACTGTTGATCTCAGGTCCAGAGCTGTTGGTGTTCTGTTCAGGAAGTTGTCACCTGTGCCAATGAGTTCGAGGGTTTCTCCCACTTTTTCTTCTAGTAGATTTAGTGTGTCCGGCCTTATGTTAAGGTCTTTGATCCACTTGGACTTAAGTTTTGTGCAAGGTGATAAGTATGGTTCTAATTTCATTCTTTTACATGTGGACATCCAGTTGGACCAGCACCATTTGTTGAAGATGCTGTCCTTTTTCCATTGCATGGTTTTGGCTTCTTTGTCAAAAATTAGGTGACCATAGGTGTGTGGGTTCATTTCTGGGTCTTCAATTCGATTCCATTGATCCACTGGTCTGTTTCTATACCAGTACCATGTTGTTTTTATTACTACTGCTCTGTAGTACAGTTTGAAATCTACAGCTCAGGACCTAAGACCAACAATCAATAAATGGGACCTCATGAAACTGAAAAGCTTCTGTAAGGCAAAAGACATTGTCATTCGAACAAAACGGCAACTAACAGACTGGGAGAAAAATCTTCACCAACCCCACATCTGACAGAGGGCTAATATCCAAAATTTACAAAGAACTCAAGAAATTAAATGCCAAGAAACCAAATAATCCAATCAAAAAATGGGGGACAGAGCTAAACAGAGAATTCACAAAGGAGGAATTCCTAATGGCTGAGAGACACTTAAAGAAATGCTCAGCATCCTTAATCATCAGAGAAATGCAACTCAAGATGACTCTGAGATTCCATCTCACACCTGTCAGAATGGCTAAGATCAAAAGCTCATATGACAGCACATGCTGGCCAGGGTGTGGAGAAAGGGGAACCCTCCTCCATTGCTGGTGGGAGTGCAGGCTCGTGCAACCACTATGGAGGTCAGTCTGGCGATATCTTAGAAAACTTGGAATAGCTCTACCTCAAGACCCAGCCATACCACTTCTGGGTATACATCCAAATGACTCCTCACCAAATCACAAGGAAGTTTCCTCATCTATGTTCTTAGCAGCCTTATTTGTAATAGCTAGAAACTGGAAACAACCCAGATGTCCCTCAATCAAAGAATGGATTAAAAAACTGTGGTACATCTACATAATGGAATACTACTCAGCTATCAGAAACAACGAAATCATGCAATTTGCAGCCAAATGGATGGAACTAGAGAAGCTCATCCTGAGTGAGCTAACCCAGACTCAGAAGGATGCATATGGCATCTATTCACTTATAGTCGGATTTTAGCTATATAGTACAGGATAACTATACTACAACCAATGCACCAAAGGGAATATGAACATACTTTTTTTTCCTGTCAATGAGACACTTTGCCCTAGTGGTGGTGCCTTGTAGGCCCCCAGTGTATGAGGAAGCTCTTGGCCCTCATGTGACTGCTGAACTAGGGCGGGGGACTGTTATGTAGGGACTCCACTCCAGAGGAGTGGAATGGAAGGGATAGGGGATAGAGGGTGGGAGGGCGGGACTGGGAGGGGTGGAAAGAGAACACTATGATGGAGATGTAACCTGAAGTAATATATAAATAAATTTTTAAAAAAAGCATAGCACTACTCTGAACTGACATACTGATAGTTTAACCTAAGATTTTGTTTGCAAAATACCTCCCCCTTTAAAGACTACTGATTTGAAATAAACGGACCTTAAACTTGTCTAGAAATAAAATAAAACACTTGGCTAAAAGTGGTAGGTCAGATGGCACATTATATCAGCAGTTTTAGGCCTCTGATACAGGTGTGTTAAATAGTTATTGTACTCCCCCCCCCCAGTAACTGTATTGTATTCTAGGTCCTCACATATGCTAGACAAGAACTCTGACACCTTCAAGCCCTAAAGAAGTCATTAATACTAGTTTACTATAATCAATGGTTAGTGCCTATGAGTTTTAAACTTCCTTATATAACTAAACACTTCAGCAATATGGTTTTCAACTACATTCTTTTCAATTTTGTCAACTTGTAATTTTAATAGCTAGAACTTATTAACACTTATGAACACTGAATAACAAATACGTCATACATATTTGATAAACATTACATACAAGTGACTTAACATTTTCAGATGAATATAATAAAACTATATTCTTACCAAAGAGGGCAGTCCTGAAACAGGTGAGCAGTTCTTTCTCATACATAGTGCACTGGTCTCACTGATTCTGGGTGTTTTTCCCTGACCATCAACTCTGTTGTTACGATTTAAGGATGCAGATGATGCAGTTTTTGGATAAGGTGAAAGAGATTTTGTGATGTAGTCATAATCCTGAGTAAAATCCCTTTCTGTTATTTTCTCTATACCTAGATTCCCCACAAACACAAACATACAAAACAGTATTATTGTTCATGCTTGCTCTTGAAAAGGCATGATAGATTTAATAATTTATCAAATCATCAATGATTAGAATTTTTAATATTTTTAAAAGATACCAACTATGTTTGAAATATTAAGACTTTGAAAAATGCCAAATTGAAAATTTAAGAACTTTCAAAAATAATTTAAACAAAAATATTTACATTATAAGAAATATAATAATCAACTTGTGTTATCTTAAATATTTTGACATAGTAACCTATTGTTACAAAATAAGAGAATCTCTACAAAAATCAGTTGGTCTAAATTGCTCACTAAAAATGAGGACAATAGGGTGGGGAAGACAGATCAATCAGTAAAGTGCTTACTGCATAAACCATGAGGACCTGAGTTCATTCCCTGGACCCACATAAAAAGTCAGGCATGGTGAAACATGCCTGTAAACCTAGAGCTTAGGAGGTAGATCTCTCAAGCTCACTAGACAACTAGATAGTCTACTTGGTATGCCGAGGTACCAATGAAACCCACTTTCTTAAAAAGATTGGGGGGGGGGGAGATGGTTCCCTAAGAACAACATTCCACATGTACATGCATACATGGACCAAAATTTTAAAATGAGAACGTAAGTTTTAATATCAATCAATTCTTAGTTTTCAGCTCAACTGAGGTATGTACATTTGTCTTAGCTTATCTAATAACGTGACAATGAATCTGAGCATTGTGAACATAAAAGGATCTTGCATTACTTTAGGGGAAACAGATACATTAAGTCTTGAGTTTAACTGAATGATTCACATTTGGGATTGCTTTAAAAGCAGCCTCACAAGAACTTGGTTTTTGTAACTGAAAGACATAAATAGTCAAAGATCTAAGAATATTTATTTTCATTAACATTTATTTTTAAATAAAAGCAAAATCTCTATTATTTCTGAAGATAATCTTCTGTGAATTCACAGAACCATAATATTCCTTAGATTTTTGTCATATAGTTCTTAAGTTATTAAGTAAATATTTGAGCTTACGGTATATTAAAATTATGCTGTTACATTTTAAATTTATAGTTTATGAATATTAAGTATTTCCACATTGAATCATTTGGTCTTTAACATCTTAACATGAAAACCTTGGATATTCTATTATGTTCTCAAGTTGGCAAAAACCAAATTATTTGTATTAACTGGTTTAAAATGAATTTTTTAGCTTTCTAGCTCATATTTCATAAAATTAATCTTTAAATATTTAAACTATCCTAGTTTAACTGTTAACTATCCTAGTAAAATGCAAGAGAAATGAAGTAATACTGACATCTCATCACTTCCACAGACGATGGACTCCCAGACACAGATGCAGAAGACTGATAAAAGCTGTCTTCTTTCTCATCTCTTAGCTTATATAGGTTTTTCTGTTTTTGTGATGGCTGTCCTTTTGGCTTTTCTGTACTGGAGACTTTCTGTTGTTTCTTGGTTTGGGCTCTGGAATGGATATTCTCCTCCTAAATGCATCAGTACCTTCAAATTATGCTCAAATAGACTTATACAACTGGACACATAAGTTACAGTACAATATTTATTGACTCATTACTATACAAGACCATAACAAGAGCTTAAATATTAGTAAAAATATGTTCCAGCATACTAAGAAGACATATTGACTACACAGACTATAATCATCTGCAAATAGAATACTGCGAGGGTTCAAAGCTGATGATTGCATCCAGTTTAGAGAAAAAAGAATTCCCAAGTTTCATGGTTCTTGCGACACTAAGTAGTCTGTGTACCAAGATGAAGAAGGGAAGATATACATGAACAAGACTGTGGATCAGACCAAAAGCACTTGAGAGACTTTGCTCTTTGCTTGGAGTAACAAGTAACACAGAATGTGTTATGTTTCTGGATATACACTGGGAAAAGATATCTAAAGGGCATTTTCATTCTTTGAATATCAGAAAAGATAGTTTTCAGGATTTTTGTTGTTGTCACTATGTTTTTTTTTGTTGTTGTTAAAGAATGAAAAAGACTAATGGCTTAGAAAGACATATTTGATGGTGGGTATGGTTACATTAAAGGAAGAAGTAACAGAAAATACGGTGATTGTTGGCAGGTCCAAAGGAAACTTCACTTCTTCAAATTCTGGGGGTTAGACAAAAGCCAGCATTCCTCAGAAAACAGGTTCCTCTCTACCAAATGAGCCAGATTCCTTTTCAAAGGGACAAAGAGACAAATGCAATCTATGGTGCCTACTAGCACGCTAGCCTCCAAGTTCCCTCATAAGTATCTGTTATACATTTCATAGTCCATGGCATCCTGGATCCTCTCACCCTACCCCTAACCCTAGACTTCTCCAGGTCAAAACCTCCCTCCTCCCACCTCCACCCCCAGCTTCTCATTTGTATAACCCTGTTATTCCAGGGGCTACGTTCTCTGTTTTGTTTTCCTTTCTTAGTCCTCTCTTTTGCCCTCTCTCTTGGTCTTCTTTGCCCTCACACACTCTTTGTCTTTATCTCTTGCCACCTACCTCCTTTTCATAGCCAAGTCCAGTCTGCTGGCCTTGATCAGCCTAATATTTTTTTCCCCTGCTCTGGACTCTTCCAGATGCATCTGGCTATACTCTCCCTTCATATCTATAATAAATATCTTCCACTTAACCATACCTTGGAGCAGTCATGTTAATCAGTTTATACATCTGGTTCTGGAACCCTCACTTTATACAATTACATTATAAGTTTAAAGCAGTTCAGGCAAGAGATAACAGGAACACAAGCAAACAAGAGCAACTTGTGGTTTTATGGGTTAAGAACAACATAGTGTAGTTGTCAAAGACTTATCTTTAGCACCAGACTCTCTGGGCTCAAATTCTCTCTACCACTATCTAGCTATGTGAATTTCTCTTTTCTTGAGCCTCAGATTCTCACTTGAGATTAGGATGACAGTATCCACAGTAATTATCCAATTTTAAGGTAAATTTGTAAAGCTCTTAAATCTAGCAATATGTATGCTATAAGCACTATGTGCATACATATAAAATATTAGTATGAGAAAATGAAATTTAGAGATTATCAATTTTAATTGTATTTATTTACCTTTGCTGGCAGTTTATCTTTAAATAAATAAGAAAAATTTTTTTCACTCTCTGATTCTGATTCTGAAGTTGAGAGATCCTTATAATTTTTTTTTGTTTTTGTTGCTCTTCGTGGAAGTCTGGTTCTGCCATCTGCAACTATTTCATAATCCTTTTTGGTAATGTTTTTATTGAGTACCTTTAGGAGAAAATTTCCTGAATATTATAATATTAGTAATAGAGGTATCAGAAATATAAGTTATTTGCTATAATAATGGCACATTGACAATAATATACACAAATATATGTAGGAATGAAATGATTCTTGATTGAAAAAACTTAAGTGGTTGTATTTTATGTTACCATTCTTGTCATCTAACACTGTTTTATTCCTTTCATGCAATCTCTAAAAGGACCAATATTCTTTAAATTTAAGTGTGTGCACGTGCGCGCACACACACACACACACACACACACACACACACACACACATCTAGAACCAGAATTAAATACTCAAAATGCAGATACTGATTAAAAACAGAATGTGTATGAGAGAAAATAATGCAAAGGCAGGATCAAATCAAGAATCTGCTATGGAAACTGGTAAGAAAATAAAGGCATGGGACATTATTGTTATAACAGACATTAAAGGGTATTTTATCTCTTGATTACCATTGTGGATCTTGGCTGTCCTTTTTCCACAGATGACCCTGCAATTCAGGAAAATAAGATTAAAATTTTCAATCAATGAAATTTTTGTGACATTTCTATAAGTATAAATGTAAAATCGAAAAATGAGTCCCTCACTCTCAGTACTTATAAACATTTAATAAGCCTCCCCACTTCATGTGGCTTCAAGACATCATGTCACAGGGACCCTTAATCTCAGCTTTTCTGCTGGAGAATGTGGTCTGCAGGACTGCCAGGCTACTTTGGGGGCATTTCCTTTCCCTACACTTTATAGCAGCCAGACTAGACTACATGGTGATGGGAAATATATCTTTAGACTCATTCAAAAAATTAAATGTTTGAAATGGTAACTTATTACTTAGTGTTTGTTATGGTGTGAATTGCCTGCCCCCATTTACATATTATCAAACTTTAAAGCATATTATCTATGAATCTACCTTCAAATTTAGGAGCCTCTGGGTAATGCTGAATCTGCATGTTCCCTTTTACTGTCCTCTAAAAATTCCTATGCTAATCACTTTGCTGAACTCTGTTCTCATGCACTTGCTTAAAAAATTCACTTTAGGGGTATGTGTTTCTAATCAGACACCAAGCTTCATAATATGACACATGGCTGAATGACTGCCTTTGGTTTGCTTTACTTTCCTAGGACTTAGACACATTACTGATAACAGCTTTAGTTCCATTTGCTGCTTGCTTTTCAAGCACAATGCATGCCATCTTTTTATATTTCTTTGAGAGCTAAAAATAAGATTATCAAAGCAGGGAAGCAAAGCTTATTTACAAGAAGAGTCCTCTAATGTAGTCAATAAACTCACTCATACATAGCAACTTACCATTATGTATTTCAACAAAATAATGGTCATAGAAGAATTTTTAAGTATTTGTTGATTGCAGTATTTATTTTAAACCTGTATCACCACACTGTGATTCCTAATATTCACGTTTTAAATACACGTATCTTTCACAGTAGGCTTTTGTATCTTACATTTCTCCTTAGCTTCTTCTAGACACACTGCTTCAAAATCCAAACTCGAAACAGATCTAGCCTCATCTTTCATTATTTTGTAATAAGTGTAACATGTTCTAACTACCTCAATTCTTCATTTTCTGACCATACTAAATTATTTCATACATGTCTTACATACAATTCTCCTTCTTCATGCATTTGGTTGGATTCTTACCTCTTTGCAAAAACGCATTCAATATTTCTAAAAACACACCCAAATTCACATGTATTTTAACTTCTTTTTTTCTTTTCTTTTTTTAAAATAATTTATTTTTTTATTTCTTCAAGTTATATCTCAATCACATTCCCTCCCTACTCCCCCCTCCAGTCCCACCCTTCCACCCTCCTCCCCCTCAACCCCCATCCTCTTCCCTTTTTTTTTTTTAGTTTAAGATATTTCTTTTTCCCGCCAACAGCTCTCCCTTTCAGTCCAACAAATGGTTCTTTCTCTTATAACTATAAATACAATACAAAACAACAGAAATAAATAGGCCACAATTATGAGAGTTATATGGCTTAGCATACATTTCCAATGTCCAGTCCATATGTATTTGGCACCTGACTTTAACATTCTACTATCTAACCATCTCCATGAGTTTAAAGTTCTATATCTAACTCAGCTTTCATACTAACTTGCCTCACAATTTTAAAAATATCTTCTTAGATCCAGAACACCCTCTTGATTCCTAAACAACTCAAAATTTAATTATGAGACTCTAGCTATCTATTCTTCAACCAACTCAGAGACCTGAGAGGGATAAATATATCTGATTATATAGGAAGTACAGGGCCTGCAGCTTCCAAAACTAAGAAATGACATACCAGTGGCTGCCTGGACAGTTGCCATTTTCTCTCCATACATTACAGCATCAATCTTCAGCCATTTGGCCCCGTTTCTCTGACAGACATTGATTGTAGAGCAGGAATTATGAAGGACTTACCTACCCTGTCTTGGCAGAGCTAGGCTGTCGACTTATCCGCTTCCAAGTTTTGTCCTTTTTGGACAAAAGTCTGTCTACAGTTGAAGCAAGGGGTTTTTCTTGCCAAGAGAAAGGCTGTATTTTAACTTCTAAGCCAACACTCTCTTCACAGATTACGACTAGCCATTATTAATCTTGAAATAAAAGCTCATTACCTTAAAATAAATGTAAATATAATTCACAAGCCCAGGGTTGTATTCCTTTAAAAGTGGGATAAATTCTGTTAACAAGTCTTGATATTGAGATGCAATCATGAGAACAGTAATTATCTTTAATCAAAACTTGTAAGGAAAAGTCTTTAACTATATTAAGAAATTCACTATCACAAAGAGAACTCAGTAGACGCATTCTAGAAAATACTATATAGATGACTCAAAGTAAGGTAACCTCTACCAGAAGACACTACTCCCTTTCTATTATACTTGGTTTTTTTTCATTCTAAATGAATACTAAAAAGTGTACATGTCAGATAAGCCAGAGAAATGAAGATGCAGAAACACACACACAGAGCATAAGTAGCAGCACATATGGATCAAATTTTAGATTCTGCTTAATAATGTTGTTCATGAACATTTAACAAATTATTTACAGTAATGGCTAGCTAAATAACTGAGAAATAGTGATCTATGAATAAATAAGCAACAATAATGTCATGAACCAAAATTATGGTAAGTCATATTTTGCATGTACCTAGCATTTTATTAAAATGAAAATCTAAGAGGCTTGGGAGATATCTCAGTTGGTAAAGTGCTTTTCACTTAAGCACAAAGTCCTGAATTAGGATCTCCAACAACCAATGTAAAAGTCAGTTAAGGCAGTGTACAATTTTAATCACATAGCAGGAAAATCATAACATAGCAGGATCCCTCCTGGGTCTTGCTGGCCAGTTTGTCAGTCTGACTGAATTGGCAAGCTTCAAGCTGAGAAACCTTTTCTTAACTTAAGATTTTTTTGATATCGAGACATGCCAGCCCTGACAGCACCCCCTATTCTACTCCAAGTAGAAGATGAGCATCGAAGAATCTCCAGTGGGAGATGATTGAATTGGTGGTAAGCCTTTCTCTTGGCAAGAAAAACCCCTTGCTTCAACTGTAGACAGACTTCTGTCCAAAAAGGACAAAACTTGGAAGCGGATAAGTCGACAGCCTAGCTCTGCCAAGACAGGGTAGGTAAGTCCTTCATAATTCCTGCTCTACAATCAATGTCTGTCAGAGAAATGGGGCCAAATGGCTGAAGATTGATGCTGTAATGTATGGAGAGAAAATAGCAACTGTCCAGGCAGCCACTGGTATGTCATTTCTTAGTTTGGGAAGCTACAGGCCCTGTACTTCCTATATAATCAGATATATTTATCCCTCTCAGGTCTCTGAGTTGGTTGAAGAATAGATAGCTAGAGTCTCATAGTTAAATTTTGAGTCTGTTTAGGAATCAAGAGGGTGTTCTGGATCTAAGAAGATATTTTTAAAATTATGAGGCAAGTTAGTATGAAAGCTGAGTTAGATATAGAACTTTAAACTCATGGAGATGGTTAGATAGTAGAATGTTAAAGTCAGGTGCCAAATACGTATGGACTGGACATTGGGAATGTATGCTAAGCCATATAACTCTTATAATAGTGGCCTATTTATTTCTGTTGTTTTGTATTGTATTTATAGTTATAAGAAAAAGAACCATTTTTTTGGACTGAAAGGGAGAGCTGTTGGCGGGAAAAAGAAATACCTTAAACTAAAAAAGAAGGGAAGAGGATGGGGGTTTGAGGGTGGGAGGGTGGGACTGGAGGGGGGAGTAGGGAGCGGATTGTGATTGAGATGTAACTTGAAGAAATAAAAAATAAATTATTAAAAAAAACATGACACAGAACAATTGAAGAAGACAGCTAGCATGGTCTTCCTGCCCCTTTCCACCTTCCCATCTTTTATCTCTATTTTAACCACCTTCTAATACAAATATAACCATATTCGCAAAACAATGAAGCAACTAGTATGCTGCTTTGTCCTGCATATATGGGCCTGTTATTAACAATATAAATGATGAAAAGAGGAATAAACAAGCAGGAGGATGTGAGGAACCTAGGATTACCAAGTTGTTATGCTTATCAAGAGTATTTTATAACTGAAATAATAAATTTGGTATATTTCTCCAAAAATAATTTCTTACTTGATTTTCCACTTTTATATTTCTTCGTGTTTGTATTTCTACTATAATCCATTTGTCTTTTTGATTTTGGTGCTCTCAGCCAGCTAATGTCAGTCTTGCTGTCATCACAGTCATATTCTGTTTCAGTGCCACTACTAAAGAGAGTTTTCTTCTCATGACTTAGAATCTATAGAAAGAAAATCAACATGTCTTGGTACATGTCATACACAGTAAGGTAAGTTCCTACATACTCCAAGTAATAAACTAAATACTGGTGGAGTTTTTTCAATTTTTTATTGTTGTTTGTTCATTCAGGCCTGATGTGGGTTTAAACACAGGGCAATTTATATGCTAGGCCAAAGTTCTACCCCTGCGGTATAACCTTAGGTTTAATTTGTTTTCATTTTTAAAACATTCCATAATTATCAATAAACAGAATTTCATTTCTCATATTGTCCATGTTTGGTCAGAGAAATGCTGCAACAAAGTCAACACTGGATTAACTCAAGTCCTCATTTCCACAACATTCATTTATACAAAGAGAATATTCAGCACAATCCAACATAGCAGTCTTGGTTTTCTCCATCTTGAAGTCTTGCCCCAAATCATCTTCTAGTGGGGTATATCTATTAACATAAATGACTGTTTACACTCACACTACATTGCATGAGAAATGTTTCATATGAACATTTCTAAAACTCTCCGAAAGACTCTACACAGAGTTGTCATAGTATTGTCCATGTCATCATTCTCATCATGATTTTCAAAATGCTGTCTTCCCAGGTCCTAAACATGAAGGCACCAATCAGGCCATTTTATAAAATAGTTTAGACCACTCTAGTAACTGTTCACTAACTTGGAATTCCCTAATTTCATTCCCAATTAAGGAACCACAGGTCTCATTATATGTCCATTATAGCCTTAATAATCTGTGTTCTACATCAAGCTAACTAAAAACAGTATCAGTTTGTGGGAAGGTTGAAGACTGGATGATCTGCTGGAAAATTATCAAGACATTGTGCTGCTCTCTTGGTAACTTCATTTTATCTCTTTGTATCTTTCTTGCTATTATGCAAATCACACAAGTCACTTTTCTTTGAGCCAGCCTGGCTTCCATCTTCAGGTTCCTCTTCTATTTTGTCCCTTTTCAGCACTTCTACATCCACTCTTTTTTTCCCCATTTATTTGTTCATTTTACATCCCAATCGCAGCCCCACTCCCTCATCTCCCAGTCTCACCCTTCCACCAACTTCTCCTATTCTCCCTTCACTTCTCCTTAGAGAAGGGGAGCCCCCACCCCCTGGTGGGGGCGGGGTAGTAAACTGGCCTGGCCAATCAAGCTGCATCAGGACTAAGTGCATCCTCTTCCACTGAGGCCAGACAAGGCGGCCCTGCTAGGGAAAAGGGATCCAAAGGCAGGCAACAGAGTCCATGTCAGAAACAGCCCCTGCTCCAATTGTCAGAGGACCCACCACATGAAGATCAAGCAACCCATCAACTTCATATGTGTAGGGGGCCTAGGTCCAGCCCGTGCATGCTGTTTGGTTGGTGGTTCAGTCTCTGAGTCCCCATGGGCTTAGGTTAGTTGGCTCTGTAGGTTTTCTTGTGATATCCTTGATAACCTCAGCTCCCGCAATCCCTTCACTAATTCTTCCACAAGACTCCTTGAGCCCTACCTAATGTCTGGCTATGGGTCTTTGCATCTGTTTCCATCAGCTGCTGAATAAAGCCTCTCAGATAATAGTTATGCTAGGCTCCTGTGTGCAAGGATAGTAGAGTATCATTAATAGTATCAGAGGTTGGCTCTCTCTCATGGGGTAGGTCTCAAGGTGGGCCAGTCATTGGCTGGCCATTCCATCAATCTCTGCTCAATCTTTATCCCTGTGTCCTGCACATGTTGTAGGCGGGACAAATTTTGGGTTGAGGGTTTTGTGGGTGGGTTGGTGTCCCCCTCCCTCCACTGGAACTCCCCCCCTAGCTACAGGAGGTGGCCATTTCAGTCTCTGCATCCCCCGTTGATAGCAGTTTCAGCTAGGGTCACCCCTATAACTTGGGATGGGATCCCCCATCCCAAGTCTCCAGCTTGTCCCAGAGATGCACCCCCAACAATTTTCCTTCTCTCTCCCAGTCCTCTCACTCCCATCCCACTCTTCCCACACATTTCCCTCCCATATCAACCCCCCATTAAGTTCCCTTTCTCCCTCCACTTCTGATGTGTATTTTATTTCCCCTTCTTAGTACAATTCAAGCATCCTCCCATGGGCCCTTCTTGCTACTTAGCTTCCTTCTTTGGATCTGTGGATTATAGCATGATTATCCTGTTCTATGTGGCTAAAATCCACTTATAAGTGAGTATACACCATGTGTGTCTTTCTTGGTCTTGGTTACTTTATTCAGGATATTTTTTAGTTCCATCCATTTGCCTGTAAATTTCATGGTGTCCTTGCTTTTAATAGCAGAGTAGTATTCCATTGTGCAAACGTACTACAGTTTCTTTATCCATTCTTCGGGTGAGGGACATCTATGTTGTTTCCAGTTTCTAGCTATTATGAATAAAGATGCTATGAACATAGTTGAGCAAATGTCCTTGTGGTTTGGTGAAGTATATTTTGGGTGTATGTCCAGGAGTGGTATAGCTGGGTCCTGAGGTAGACCTAGCCCCAATTTCTGAGAAACTGCCAGATTGATTTCCAAAGTAGTTGTACAATTTTGCACTCCCACCAACAATGTCAACAGAGAAAACAAATTTGAAAGATTACATTCTTTCACTGTATTTGTTGTTGGGCTAAATATTCTTGGCAGTTTAATTTTAAAAGCATAAAATTGTCAACGCCATATGCAGATTTAGAAGGAAAAGAAGCCCGACTTTCTTTAGTTTGGCTTTTTTGGTTTTGTAGGTGGAGCAGGGGGTTTGAGGATGAAGACTTTATTAACATTTGGGTTAGCTCAATCTAAATGGGCTATGACCAGAGGTATCCTGCTCTCAAGAATCCAGACTCAAACCTTTCAATGCTACTTCTCTTAATGACCAGCAGCACCCTTTGCGCTCTAGATTCAGGACTTAGAAGATATTCTCAAATATCTACAAATAAGGATAAATTGTCATTTGTTTCTTGCCCATCTTCAGGATTTAAAGGTGGAAAACCCTTAGCCTCAAATTCACACTCGCCTTTGCTTCCTTTCCTATAGTTTGTCAGGTATCTTGTTTTATTTTTTCTGGGGATTCCTTGAGCTTTTCCTAGAATGGAAACTGCTTTTATAACCTGAATGCCACCAACTATTCTATTCTATATTTTCAGTGTCATTTCTGATCACGTGTATATCCATCCATTTATTAACCTCTCAAAATTACCTGTACAAGGGCATCCAATACCAGAATCAAAGCCACCTGAAGAGTTGTCATCAACAACTCACATCATGATTTTACATCTATGAAAACTTCAGATTGTTTCTCAAAGTTAACAACTTCTTTGACTGTGGAATAGGAAAGTTAAACAAATGAAGCAGGGGCACACTGCACACCACTTTTAGGTCTAGTTTCACCTCACAGCAAGTCATAATTTAACAGTACTGCACTGGTAGGATTTGTCTTTTGTAGGGATGTTACTGTGTACTGTGTGAAGATTCAAAAGCTGATTTCTGCCTTCTCACATATCTGGTTGCAATTATTATTCTGAGAATCTCCTGTCTCAATGCTGTGTAAATATTGCTCCCCAATTGTTCCCTGATATGTCAATAAAGAGTGCTGATCAGCCAATTACTGAGCATGGGAGAGAATAGGGGTGGATGCCCTGGCAGCCAGAGGAAGAGAGAGAAAGTGGGGATTCAGCCACTGGGAGAGGTCCAGGAGACATCATGTGAAAACTGCTAGAGCAGAGAAAGTCACAAAATGCAAGTATCTTGGGGATTTAAGCTTGGAGGTACCCAGTTTAGCTTAGAGGATTAGAATACAGTAATACTCTCTTGTGCTTTAAAGCTTGTAAAATAATTGACATAGGCCATTCTCAATTATTTGAGAACCAGCTGGATTAAGAGAAAACTGTAACAACTTTATAAATTTACACTAACAGCTTGATTTTTTATCTCTATAATCCTTGTATTATTTGCCAGTGTTAGTTTTTATTTTGTATTCCCTGAAATAATGTACAATAAAGATCCTTAACTGAAGCCAATTTGACAGAGCCACCCATATTTTGGTTTTAAATTTTTCATATAGATATCTCCAGAATTAGCTTTGTTCCTTGGACTGAAGAGCAAAGCTCCTTTCATTATTCCATGTACATGTAATGTTATACTTACCCACTTCAGATGAAATATCCAATTTATGAGCCAAAACACAATAACAAATTCCACATGTGAATGTGAACTGTTTTGCCTGCACATATGTTAAGT
Source organism: Lophiomys imhausi (assembly GCA_907164525.1). Lineage (NCBI taxonomy): Eukaryota > Metazoa > Chordata > Mammalia > Rodentia > Muridae > Lophiomys > Lophiomys imhausi. Next base: position 11,583,359 of record CAJQZJ010032083.1, read on the forward strand.
AGAACTGGAATTACATATGGTTGTGCGCTGCCATGTAGGTGCAGCGAACTGAACTTGGGCCATCTGGAAGAGTAGCCAGTGCACTCTCAACCTCTGAGCCAACCCCCTCGGTACCCTGAATGTTATTTTTAAACACCAGCATATATTTTATTTTATAGTCTATTATCTCCAGTATTAAAATGTTTTTAAAAGAAATATTCTTTTAAAGATGTATTTTTATCTTTGTCATGTGTGTGTCTATGTGTGTTAAGTCATATGTATGCAGGTATCTAAAGAGTCCAGAAGAGGGTAACAGATCCCATGAAATTGGAGTTACAGATGGTTTGTGATCTGTCCAACGTGCTAGGACCCAAACTCAGATCTTCTGAAGAGAAACAAGTACTCTTAGTCAGAGAGTTAAGCTCCCTCTGTATCACAAGAAATGTTGGTTTTAAGTGGCATATTACATGTTATGACTTACCTTTTTATCTTTTGTTTTGAGAGAAGGGTCATGCTCATCATGATTCCTTACACCTACCCTTGGGGAACAAAAATACACATTAATTTTAGACATGTATCATGTTTGTTTTCTTCCAACAGAGCACTGGGAAATTACTTTAAAGTTTTCAGATTTAACTCTTTCACTAGCTGTAGCATTAGCTGTGTAATTATGGTCAGATTATTTATCCTTTTTGACCTCAGCTTTAAAAAATGAGTTTGAATAAAGGACTGATTTCTCAACTCTATGATCAAAGTTATAATATTCAAATTACCAATCTTTTACATATTGAATTTAGAAATAAGTCCTGAGGTAACAGTCACAGCTAGAGTAATCATGACAGTATGATTTTAATACACTCTTTTTTTTTTTATATCAAAAGCTCAGATTAGGGAAGACTGTTATTTTTAAAAAAAGTATATGGAGCTAAATTGAATGTGATCTATTGAATTTTAGTTTTTTTTTTAAACTTACAATTTTATTGAATTACCCATACTGCCTTCTCTCATTGTAGCTTGAACTTCTTGAATCTAAGTGGAAAATAAACAGAAACAAAGAAGACTTATGTCAAAAAGAAGGGAAATGAAAAGAAAAAAACTGAACATATCAAAATCTTGTTTCTCTCACTTCATAGACTTAAGAATTGTTCATTAAAATTAACTTTCCATAGTGTTTGTTGTGTAAAGCTAAACCAAATAACAGTAAAAGTACACTGACAGCACAACAGAATCAAAGTGAATTTATCACAGTAAGGACCAATGTTTTTCTTGTGACAATGCATTATGGTAAAAATGAGACTAGAAACTTTTTCTGGACCTCACTGGTATAGATAATAATACATGCTGAGGTCACTTTAGACTGCTAGCCTACAGTTTACTCAAACTGTTTGTTTTACCTGCATTTAAGAAAACAATGTAACAACCAACCTTACTTGCCTTAGATTTCCCATGTAATCAACTTTTAGAACCTAAGCTAATACATATCTGTAATCTTAAATGATATACTCTTCCATGTTGAGGCTTAGAATAAGTGCAGAAATACTCTAATAATCATTTGCTGAAAACAGAAAAAAATAGAAGTTGAAAGCAGTCTTGTAAAATGAAGATCTACCATAAATACTGAACACAACATTTGGCAATTTCTTGATAAAAATTGTGTTCTGTGGGTCACTGGGAGTCAGTGACGTAACCCCTTGTCAAACTCTGTTACAGATATCTGTAGTGTCCCTCATTCCTTTCCCAGGTGACACTTTCTATGCTGTTCAATAAACACAGACATAAACCTTTTGTAAGGGACACATAGATACAGAGAGAGATAGACCCAAGGACAGATTCACAAGACAACCTAAGGTAGGCAAGGATTCAGACTCATACAACAGACCAAGGGAGATGGAAGACATAGGGACAAAAAGGCAAAGAATTCAAACTGAGGTTTGCTCTTAGCTAGATAACAAGGGAAGTGCTTTGGTTACTTTCCGCAATGGGACACCAACACATTATTGGTGATACAGTTTTTTATTAATTCATTCAAACAGATCACAATTTTTTAAAGAGCAAGTCTAAGACACTGCCAAGCCCCAGTTAATTCTTTTCTGTATTTTCTTAAATAGAAAAAAAAACTACCTAGATATACCTATGCTTGCTATCCAGATAAACCTTGTCATATTTTTAAACATTGTAAAGTATGTGCATCTCAAAATATATCTCAAACATGCATATAGCTACAAGGAGACTACAGAAGAACTAAGCACAAAATCGGTGGATTTTTGGCTTACTCCAAGTTTTATTATAGGTTCACTGGCACCATTCAAGCTGAAATTATACACATCATTCCTGTGGGGAGGGAAAAGACAAATGTTAGCTCCACTGTATAAGGAAAATATTTAATCTCCTGAAATAACAAAAACTTACAAAAATTTACTCACAGTGCACACTCAGAAGTAACATTAACAAAAGTCGTCTTCAGTTTTCTGTAACTCTTTCTCTTAACCTTTTCCAAAATATGAAGGAGGTTTATATAAAGACATTTAAACATGAGATTGCCAACTGTATCAGACAAGTCACATGTGCAATGAAATTGTGACACATTTTCTAGTTGTGCTTTCATTAACATAAGTCCAGTATTTGCAATATTTTCCTTAGTGAAAATAAATCTCTCATAAAACTACTGTCTTGCAAAGACAGGATTTTTTTTTTTAAAGAAACTAGCAAGCCTTCTATGCCTCCACTTAATTCAATAAACAGTAAGAAGCAGAGACCAAAGCAGGTTTCTGAGCAAGTGCAGGACATGGTTAAGGTTGAGAATTTTAGAAAGTAGATAATCTAGCATTTAAATGTAATGAAGGATCTGACACAGACTTGCTATAAGGCAAAGAAAACTACAAAGCAGTAGCTAAGAATCAGAGAGCAGACTCTTCAAATCTGACAACTTAAGTAAACATGTAAAAAATATAAATGGGAAATAAAAGAGGATCTGTATTTTAAGCCTAACGAACAATCAATATTTTAACAAAATCAAGATTTTCAGGACAGATGGGATCAGCTAGCAAAACAAAACAAAAAATGTACAGAAGATATAATAATAGATTGAACCCAGACTAAATCATGGAACCAAAAGTGAGAATACTGAATCCATTTTCATGGTATGGGGGTTGCACCTAAGTACTTCAGCCATGGTAGGCCAAGTGCTAGTCATCACTGAGGTAATATCCATCTTCTTTTGAGACAGGGTCTCACTAAAGTTACCTACGCAGGCCTTGAACTTGCAATCTCTCTGCCTTAGCTTTCTGAGTAACTGGAATTACTGGAGTGTACCAGGTGGTCCTGCTTAAAAAGAACATTATTTTTTTGAAAAATGGAAAGTTAAAGCTAAGTTTAAGAAACTTGTGACTAAATTTGTCAATTGTTAAAATTCATTTAGCAGTACTCTATAGCCTTAAATCCAATTCCAGTTTTAAACTAGTATTTTAGTGCTTAAAATCAAATACTGAGTCTGACTGTGTAGAGACTGGTGAAGTTAAGCAGCACCTACCTTATTGAACTGCAAGTCAGGTTTCTTTGAAAATCCACTACAACAAAGAAAGTGACAAAATTTAAAGAGCAACTCAATATCAGGAAAATATTTTTCATAAGCACTATCATACATACTAAAACATACCTGGATACTAAATTAACTGTGCTAAAAAATGGGTACCAACACAACCATAAAAGAAAAATCTCTAAGTCAGTCTGATAGTTTTACAATTTCACAGTAAATTGTAATTATCATAGTTAAAATATAAGTTGCATCCAATAATATAAGGGGAATTGGTAAACACTCTAAAAGGTATACTTAATTCACCTTTTTTTTTCTTACTGTATAAGGCCAGAGTAAACTTGAATGTGAATGAACAATCTCAAATCTTATACATGGATGTTTATAATAAGAATTATCTTTTTAAAATGTTGCAAACAAGGAATATTACTTAATACACTTATTTTAGCTCGCCAAAACCCTTCATTGAACAAAGCATTTTTAACACACTTAATTTTAGTCATTACTAGGTTCTATAAATAAAGTCCTAAGATGTTTATATTACAGATTTCTCTATGAATGCCACACTGTATTGTTTCACACATTCAGATACTTTATACAGTATAACCACTTTCTAGAATGCTCTATGTCATATAACTTAAATACCTACCACTATTAATAATAAAAGAAATTAGAATTTCCCAATAGAAAGTTATATTATTTAGATGTGTCCCTAAAACCTTTCCCAAACAATACAAGCCAATGTGTTTGTATTTGTCAAAAATAATCATATCTCAATTTCTGACTGTACCTGTCATTCCGAGGCTCCTTCAATTTTCTTGTTGTTATCATGCTATCACTTGGGTTATACTTCTTATTAATTTGGCTTATCAAGGATTCTGCTGTACCAGTAAATCCTTTCCCTTTTGAATTTTCTCTCTGAAACAATTATAAGTTACTTTAAAACTACCAGTTAACTTTCAAGGGAAAAATAAAGATTGAAAAGAAAGTTTAGGAAATCTGCTTCTATGGAGACCTACAAAAAAATGAGAAGTCAGAAATGAGTAAGTCTGGACTTTATGCAGGAATCAAAACCAGTCCACATAAAGATCTCTTTATGTACTAAGTGTTTGGTAAATATTTTTTAAAGTTATTATACATGAAAATAAAGTACTTCAGGGGGAAAAGATAGTTCTTTGAAAAGATCAGTAAAACTGACAACCTTCCTACAAAGTTAACTAAGAAATAAAATAAACAAAAAACATAAATTGCTAACACCAGTAACAGAGGCCATCATTCTTAATCACAAGCATATTAGGATAATAATTGAGTAAAAAGTATGAGCTCCATGTCCATAACTCTAATAACAAATGAGTGATAGTATTTTAAAAGCTCAAGCAAAGAGAAATGGGGCATTTGAAAACATCTGTATTTATGGATTCAATCAATGGTTAACTTTCCATAATAAAAGGCACCAGATCCAGGTGGGTTTATTAAGAGTTCATTTATTGAAGACATTATATAAGATTCTCCCTATTATACCGTAGAAGGCACAAACCAAAAACATCACAAAATAGGAAAACTAAACCAGAAACTCTCAAGAACACAGATAGCAAATCAAATCGAATAAATGAAAAGAACTGCACTCCAGAAACTAGTACTCATCCCTGGTATACAAGGCTGTGTCAACATTAAAACTCAATGCCTGCCATCTCTCTCTCTCCTCAGATAGTCCTCGGGAAAAAAGTCCTATCAACAAACCAATAGATGCACAACCGATAAAAGGTTAATAAGAGAAAATCCCAGCAAACTAAGAATAAAAGAGGATTTCCACACCTAGATAAAACACATACACTGTAGTGTGCACATGAAATGTCCTTCTGAAATATGGGGCAGGTGAGTCATGCAACCAAGGGAACCAGCCTCCTGGAGCAAGAGTGATTTCAAGACCTGTCCAAACCCTGAAAATCTCATCCTGAGACCAGTAGGATGGATCCCTCCCTGTTCTGGGGTTGCATATGCTGGTGCATGTAACCTTATGACCCCACCTCTGCCACCCTTGAGGTAGTCACATAACCTGGTGGCTAGGTTTGAGGTTAAACTTCCTCTCTCCTTATAAGGACATGTCCAGCAAGCACCTGGGATTCCTCTTCATGCAAATAAAGCATTCCCAGCAACTAGGCACCAGGCAATGATGTACACTCACCCCCAAAATCCCTAACCAATCCCCAAGGTTTATAAAGCCCAGAACCCCAAAACTGAAGACAACTGGAAGAAATGAACCTAATTTTACATCAATGTGGAAACAAAAATCACATATCATAATTACACCAAGTAATCTTTGAGAGCAGCCTTGGTTACATCAAGAGGATGAAAGAAAACAATAGAGAAAAGTCACCCGGGATCTGCTTTCCCCTTGGGGTATCTAGGCACATTGTGCACCGGGCTGGACTAGAGGGAGGGAAACTTAGCCAGGGTGGGTGCGTCACAAGCAGGATCTCAGTAGGTGTGAGTGCAGGAGAAACAGCCTTCTCCATAGACAGTTTTCAGTGAAATAGCTCTCTTTATTGGGGTGTGTGGGGGGGGGAAGGACTATATAAACCTTAGGGAGTGGGTCGGGGTTTTTAGGGTGAGTGTACATCATGGGCTAGGGCCTAGGTGCTGCGAATGCCTTATTTACATGAAGAGGAATTCCAGGTGCTTGCTGGACATGTCCTTATAAGGAGAGAGGAAGTTTAATCTCAACCCTAGCCACCAGGTTATGTGACTACCTCAAGGGTGGCAGAGGTGGGGTCATAAAGTTACATGCACCAGGACATGCAGGCCCAGAACAGGGAGGGAACAGTCCTACTCCTGCCAGTCTCAGGATGAGATTTTCAGGGTTTGGACACATCTTGACATCACTCTTGCTCCCTCAGTTGCATGGCTCACCTGTCCCACATTAAAAGGCTCATGTGTTGAAGGGTTTGCCCCAGCTAGTGGCCCTATTGAGAGAGGTCAATGGATCATGACAGTGTTAATCTCATCAATGGAATACTTTACTAATAAATTCACAGTTGAATGGGTTAGGAGGTAGGTGATGCCTTGATGGAAAAAAATAAATTACCTAGGGATAAGCGTTTGATGGGTATAACTTATCCTTCTTCCTCCTTGCCCTCCCTTTCTTTCTACTTCTTGGTCACTAAGGGGTGAACAGCTTTGTTCCACCATGTACTCCTTGCCAGGAGGCCACAGACTAAATCTTTCAAACTATGAAACAAAACCAAATCTTTTCCTCGGGTATTAGATAACAGTGATAGACAAGCTGACTAATATCTATTAAAAATAACTACAGAGGCTGAGAAATGGCTCAGTAGTTAAGAGCACTAGGTGCTTTTACAGAGGAGCTGGGTTCACTTCCAAGCATGCACATGGCAGCTCACAACTATCTGTAACTCTAGTTTAAAGAGTTACAACACGTTCTTCTGACTCCGAAGGTCATATATACACATGCAAGCAAAACAGTTAAAAACATAATTTTTAAAAAAAAACTTCAAAATTGCAAAAAAGGTTACAACTAGCATTACACTTAATGGTGAGAAATTATATCTTTTTTTAATAAGGTGAAAAATAAGTATCTTGCCTCTCATTGCTTGTTTTCAAAAATCATAATGGAAGCCTAGCTAATTCAATAAGTAAGAAAAAATTAAAATTTCATGGGTAATATTAATATTTACAAAACTACCCAAAAATATAAAATAAAAATTGTAAAAACTAATCAACAATAGTAAGATTGCAAAAATGCAATATTAAAACACAAAAGTCCATCACTTTTATATAAATGCAATTTACAAATGCAATTTTCACTAGCAACCCTAAAATGAAATTATCATATAAATCTACCCAAGAGCAAAACTACGCAACTCTGATAAAAGAAATTCAAGAAAATCCAAAAGGTATTACACATATGTTATAGAGTATTTTCAAAGTTGAGACTTCTTGACTTTAAGGATTTAGTGAAATCCCAGCAACCTGTTTTATGTTAGAAATAAACTCAACCTCAGAAACCATAAACATCAGGCAACAGGGAGAGCTGACACTGCTATTTCCTGACTATTAAGAGGACATTGTGATGGAGATGTAACCTGAAGTAATAAATATTTTTTTAAAAGCTTCAGTCATCAAGACAAAGGATCAATACCACTGAATCAAGACCCTAGAATTAGCAAATACATGCAGTGAACAAAAGACCAAAACCACTTCAACAGAGCCTTATAGTCTTTTCATGTGTGAAGGATCCAAAAGAAACTAACTATGGTGCATATTAGCATACCAAAGCCCACACTGTCCTCCAGGCTCTTCTCAGGTCTTCTCAATCTGCCCACTACCCTAAAATGCTGCTGCTTCTGGACAGGTGCTCTCTTGGGTTCCTCTTTCTCAGTCTTCCTCTCCTTTGCCTTTTTCTATGTCATTCTCTCTCACTCTCTTTTCCACTTCCCCTCTCATGGCTTTTCTTGGTCTACTTCCTCTCCCTGGTCTGGACTCTTTAGGTGGTGTATTCTCCCTTATATCTACAATAAAACCCTTCCATCAAGTCCTCACTTTATACAATGTGGTAATAGAATATCCTGAACAAGCATCTAGTAAATAAAGCTTTGCTCTTTACAGGCATGACTTTAAAATGGAGCACAGACCTAAATGTAAACCACAAAAACAGTAGGACTTGGAAGATGCTATGTAAGATGATCTAGGTGAATTGTGTTTGGCAGTACCTTTTCATGTAGATTTTATTTTTTAAAAATACAAACCAAACCATGTAACAGCAGTAAGCAGTACGTTAAAATTACAAACTGCTCTATTAAAAAAAAAAAACAGTCACTGTTCATAGCAGTGGTTCTTAACCTGTGGGTCATGACCCCTCTGGGGGTTAAACAACCCTTTTACAAGGATCTCATATCAGATATCCTGCATATTAGATATTTATATTACAATTCATAATAGCAAAACTACAGTTATGAAGTAACAAAAATAATTTTATGGTTGGGGGCCACCACTACATGAGGAACTGTATTAAAGGGCTTCAATGTTAGGAAGGTTGAGAACCACTGGTTTAGAGACTAAAACAAGACTGGGAGAAAACTTTTGCAAGTGTATTTGATAACGGCCTTGTATCTAAAACACATAAAGAAACCTTTAAAACACTGCCCCTAGAGGCATTGCATATGTGGCTGCTATGTCACATGTGCATCAGTAGGTGGCAGAGAGGAGAGAGGCTATATCTTACATTCAGTGTTCTGACCTATGAACATCTAAATGAATAGTAACCTAACATTCAGGGGTGGGGGGTGGAATCAAGCCAGAAACCAACACCAGTTTGGCGTCATGGGGCCTGGACAGGGAGCTAGCCTGTGACAACCACTAGTCCAGCACCAGGTGTGGTAAGGTTAGTGATAGCATTTAGCAGCATAGGGATTTTGGAATTAGCAAAAGCCTGGACTTTCAGGTAAAAGACTTACATCCAGACATGGCATGTCCTTGGGAGTCAGCCAAGGGCAGATGACGTTTTTGATCATGGGACTTTGGATGGGGTGTTCCCTGGGGAGCCCACCAGGAACCATGGCAATGACAAGGCTGTCGAAAAGAACTCCAGATTTTCATGACTGGTCACAAAATCTCCTGACCTGCTGCTCCTCAACCCTTCTGCAAGGAAAGCTATGGAGGGACACATTGCCCAAAGGCATGAGTTGGAAGCTCGAAAACTTCTGCCGAAAATCACTCTGCCAACTCATTATCACAGGTGAAGAGATTTAAGTCAAGATTCACATGGTCATAGGTCACTCCTCCTGTCTCACCCGCTGAGAGACCTTATCATCATCTTGTGCTCCCCATCAGTGATCCACATAGGTGGAGAGGGTGACAAAATACACCTTTTGGTAGAGTTGGACCAATTGCCAACTCTACCAAAATGAGCCAGAATGAGAGTGCCCATAACGCAGAAATGGTGAGCAAGTGGCAGATTTGGAAGCGGTTTGGAGGGGCTTCCAATTGTGAATTATTTGGACCTATAACCACAGAGACAAGTCTTGACTGATTATAAACTGATCTTAAGATCTTATGAATAAGACTCACAGATATAAGACTGAAAGACTTGGAGGAAATCAACCCCTGTACAGATCTACAACCAGAGAATTAATCTGAGAAAATATCCTTTTAAGAAACTTTAGGTTAATGTTAAGTGCTTGCTTTATAGGTATTAGGGTGTTTTAGAGTTAGGGTTTGGGTTTTAAGATTTAGGAACTTTTATAGGTGATTGTTAGGTAACTGTTAAATATTAATAAATGTATGTTTGATAAATAAAAATTTACTGTTACAGCCAGGCAAGTGCCAGATGGGCTCCCAGGACAGGAAGTAAGCCAGAGACTAGAATAACCCTGCCTAGCCCTGAATGTGGGGGTTGAAGGTGAGCCAACCCCAAGGGTATGAGTGCAGGAGAGTCAGCCCTGCCTTTTGTTTGCTTTTTGGTGGTGCTGGTGAGGGAGAAATCCCCTCCTTTCTCTGATGTCCTTAGCACAGATAGCAGGTGGGAGAGATGGCCTTCCTTGATGGGCACATGAGAAGAAGAATTGGTCCAGCCCCTTATCTGCTGTAGCACTCTGGACAGCAGGCCCTGAAATTTATCTGGGTAGCACAGTGAACTGGTCCTGTATGTGGGGGTTGCAGGCCCAGAACCAGGACTTTGAATTGGCCCACACCAACATCTACCACATGGGTGAACTGCTGGAGTGTAGGAAGAGGCTAGTTCTACAGACCTAAAACTACAATATCTCCATGACATAGGACAACAGTATAATCTGAGAGGAGTCCCAGTGAGGTTCCAGTGTTGACAAAGTAACAGGAGCCAGAGGCCTTGTAAGAGACTAAGGAGTCCTTGTAATGAACATTTGCAAGCAAAAAAGTATGGAAAAATGGAATATTGTGAGACACACTACAGCTTCTACAATGATTTTTTTTTTTTATGTTGGGAGAAGTTTCAAGGGTGGAGGGTGGATCTGAGGGGAGGTGGGAGATGAGAGGGAACAGGGTACATGACATGAAATTCACAAAATAAAAAAAGAAAAAGAAAAAAAGAGAATGTGGTAGGAGTTTATTAAAACCAATTGTGAGAATGTTTTTGTTTAATCCCAGGTGGGCTGCTTAAGACACAGGTATATATTAATGGTCTTGTGAGCTAGCAGGGGTGTGGCTTAACCAGCTGAGCAAGTTTAACTCTGAGGACTTGGGAGAGAGGAGTAAAAAGCCAGAGCCCCAAGGAGAAGGGGGCTACAAAGAGAAAAGAGAGAAGGAGCTCCACAAAGAAGTAAAAGACAATAGGCTTTATAAAGAAATGAGAGTAAAGAGGCTCTACAGATAAGTAAGAGAAAAAGCTCTACAAAGAAGAGAAAAAGGGCTACAAGGTAGAAATCGGTTGCTGCTCTCCCAGTTGCTGTGCTCCCCCAAACTGCTGCTTGTTCTTACTGCTGCCATCTCCTGGTTTGCTGGACTTCTAATGAGACTGGTATTACCTCCAAAGAATCCAACGACCCTAATTATCAGGAAGTAGCCTAAAGAGAACTATGCCCCCTTTCACCTTTAACCTTCTTTATCTCCCACCAGGGTTGAGGGTTTGAAAGGAACGAGGGTTGAACAGGAGGCATAAGGTATTAAGTACAGTAAAATAAGTTAGAATGTATAATTAAGTATAGTAATAAAATAAAAGCCACTTGCTACAGAGAACCTTTAAAACTCAATAGAAAAACAAGCACACTCCTTAATGATGAAAGGACCTTAACAACCCACCTAAGTAGATGGGATTTCAAAAGTATCAAAGCTTCTCAAGATCATATGACATTATGAAATTTCAATTGAAAACACTACTCTATACTAATTAGAATGGGTAAAATGGAAAACTCTGACAACATTAAATACTGGCAAGCATGTCACTTAATTAATTCTCATTGGTGATGGGAATGCAAAATGGTGTTGCTACTTTAGAAGACATTTTTTTAAAAACAAAACTAAATATGCAAATTATGTGATCCAGTAATCAAGAACAGGTAAAAAACAGGAATTCTGGGACAGTGGAAAAAATTCAATCTTTTAATGGTATAACAGCACAAAAATATATAATACAAATCTCAGTAGACATTATAATTGTTTTAATAATGACACATCATTTCTAAAAAAAGTACCATTTAAGATGTTATTAAATGTGAAATGGAAACAAGAATCTTTGAGAAATCACTGTAGTCCTTATTCACTTTTTTGTAACTATAAAACTTTTCTTTAAGAAAAAGTCTAGAAAATTCCTGAAAAATGAAGACTACAAATTAAGAATTATCCCCACTATAATTTTAGATAATTTAGTTTTTAAAATTCTAATAATACTTAAATATATAAAATCTCTTGATCTTTTATTTTTTTTCTGGGGTCAAGCATATGGATTTTAAAACCTAACAAAAAGTAGTATATTAATAATTTTGAAGTCTGTGTTTTTATAAATAACAGAAGTTATCACTTATTATCCCTTATTGGCAGAAGATGTGTCACTGGCTTGATAAAATGTGACAAAAATGAACCTCCCTGAAAACAGTGTATGATGACTTCAGATCTTCTAGAATAACAGGAGAGCCTTGAGTCTTGAGCTACTGAGCTAGGGAGGTGCTATTACTCTGTGCTGATCTAGGGAACAGTAGGCCATGTCAGACAGATGACTATAGGAGACTGAGCCACCACAGGAGAGACAGGAAAGTGCTGTGTAATGATACAGGAAATAGCACTTTTAGAAAAACACAGAAAGTTGCTTTAAAGAAGCATAACTTGGAGAAAGTTGTTATGCTAGGTTTTTGATATTATGATAAATACTTGAGAGAAGTTAGAGGGATAAAAGTTATGGTTTTCCTCATGGTTTCAGAGATTGTACTTCACAGTCTCTTGGCCTTCTCACTTTAGTATAAGGTTAGGCTGAAAACCATGGTGGCTACAGAGTGGCAGAGTAGTCTGTTTACTTCTAACTTATAGCAAGTGCACAGCAAGCAAGACAAACAGAAGGAAGAGGCCAGGGTAAAATATCCTGTTCAAAAACATTCCCTCAGCGATCTGCTTCTTCCAACCAAGCCCCTATAACAGTCCACTCAGTATGGATACATCAATGATCTAATCCATTGGTGAAACTGCCATCATTACAAGCCCATCAACTTCTCAAAGATTGGATTCATTAACTGGGACCAAGCCTTCAAGACGCGGCCTTTTGGGGATGCTACACTACACACAAACCCTAAGAGATGCTCAGTCAGGTTCCTGTGCTCCAAGAAAAAAAAAAAAAAAAAGAATGACTATCACATGCATGTTCTGTGAAAGTCTTATTCTACATAAAAATGAAGCCAATGCCAACAACAACACAACTTATTTTGTTTGTCATTTGTGCTGGTTAGTTATAAGCTTGAAACAGATATAGTCAACAAGGAAGAAGGAAACTTAAATAATGGAGTTGCCTCCATCAGATTGCCTACAGAAGCAATTTCTTGCTTAATGACTGACATAAAGGGGTCCAATCCACTATGGGTAGTCCCAGCCCTGGGCAGGTGATCCTAGATCTGGGTAAGAAAGCAAGCTGAGTGAGCTGCAGAGAATAAACCCTGACTAATCTGTAAACTGGAACAAACTCTTCCCCAAGTTGCTTTTGGTCACGGTGTATATCACAGCAATACAAGGAAAACTAGGACAGTTGTATGTCATACTTACATATAGCACACACAATAGTCACTCAGAGACGAAGTGAAAGACTTTGTGAAAGACCAGAACAGTTTATATATACTGATATGCCTGGTTATACCAATCTTGTTCCACAGGGCTATGTTAGGGAGGTGAATGGGAACTTAAGGAAACATCTATGAACTGAACTAAGAAACAAGGCATTTATCCATTTCAAGTCTGTAGCAATCAATCAAGCCACTGTGTAAGAAATCAATACATTCAACACTCACCATTGGTACTTCTTGTAGCTCACACGAATTAAGTTCAGACATCTGTTTTTTCCTTGATTTTGTATGACTCCTCATGCTTTTTCTAGAAGGGCTTTTATCATAAATAGTAGTATTTACATCTTTTGACAATACACATGTCTTCTTATAGATGAGTGATTCTTCTGTTGTCTTATTTAGGAGTACTGATTTATAAGTAGTTTCCGATTCAATATGCCAATCACTCTGTTTTGCATTTTCAGTATTCTTCTTTTGTGAATATTTAGGATGATTTTGTTCTTGAATGTTTCTTTCACAAACTTCTGCTTCATCTGACTTGTTACACCCAATTACATCATTACTGTATTTTACATTTTGGGTTTCTTCAGAATCATCATCAGATACCGATTTTTGTTCAGTGCATTTTTTGTTGACACCAGTATCTAGTGAAAGAATGAGAAAGTCTTCTAGAGTGAATATATTGCTAACATCTAAATTCTGTTGTAAACAAAGTTACTTGTTAGTTACTTAGAAGTGTGTCTCCCTGAACATTACTGCATTAGCAGGAAAGACTATTTTCACCTTGGGTAAAAGTGTCTGGAGGTAAAGCACAGGCTCTCTGGTTACAGAGTCTGATGGTTGTTGCAGGTGTCCAACATGACCATTTGCAGTGTGCTTGATTTTTCGACACATCTAAAACACCAGATAATCTAGAAAAGAATGTTATTTGGTCAATATATTATCAAGTATTAATAATGCATGACTCTTTAAGACATGATGCTTTTATATAATACTCAATGTTTCCTGATCAACATGATAGCAGTTAAGTGTGGAAAAGCTTTCATACAGCATGTGAAAATTACATAATTGATCAGATTAAAAATACTAGAAAAGTACCATTAGTGTTACTATACTTAAAGACCTTATGATTGCTTCATATGAAAAGAAAAAGAACAGCATATTCCTCATTGTTCTATCATAATGATCAATTATTACCATAATTATTATTTTGTCAATAATATTTTATGATAATATAATCATACTTAATTTAAATAATAAATAAAATTATAATTATTAATGCTACGGCTGAAGTTATATGCTAATAATATAAAGGCTTTTCTCTCAATTCTGTTAAATATAATTTTATTTACCCCAAATACTATGAATACATGCTAAGTGGTCTGATGGATTCTCTCATACTCACACAGGCTTATCTACTTTTTCCACTGCACATCCATCAGAAAGAGTGTCCTCAATTTCATCTAAAAAAGACAAAACCACTTTTTCATACAGTTGGAAGAATGACATGAGAGCATAATCCTATACAAGTGGACATTTGGGGACGAGAACTTTGACCTTGCTCTTCCTCCCTCTCAGACACAAACTTTGCAAGAAGCAGAGGTTATATAGTCTAAAGTAGACTCATTACATCAACATTTCTTTATATAATGTCAGCACAGTTATTATGACTTATTATTTTCAAGTTAATTAAACCCACTGGGGCTAAAAAACAGACTAGAAAGGGTTCACTTTTGCTCCCACCCACTTGCATACACACATATGCAATGTATACACACACTTCTATGTTCCCACATGTGTACACACATGTATGTACACACACACACACACACACACACACACACACACACACACACACACAC
>CAJQZJ010032083.1:11598496-11615618 GCA_907164525.1 Lophiomys imhausi
CACACACACACACACACACACACACACACACACACACACACACACACTTTTTGCAGGTACACTCAAAGTGACTAGAATTCCCAAAAGTACTTACTGAAATTTTGGTCTGGGAATTCATTATCCTCATTTTCTTTGTTTTCTACGGTTTTAGTAGTTTTGTTTTGCTATAGAAAATGTATATGTAAACATAAATTAAGGCATTATATGAATTCAACTTTTCAAACACCATTAAGGTTTGGAAATGTAAGTTTGCCTTAGTATGAAAACTAGATGGTATACATATTTTAAGAAAGTTATGCATGTATTCTTAGACCATTGCCTATCTTGAAACACAAGAAAAATAACTTTCACTGCAAAGAGGCAGAAGATTCTACAAATTTTACCATCTCATCTCAGACCCAGTACACTTAAGGTTATGATGATTTCTAGAATCTCCTACATCTCTCCTTGTTGTTGTTGATTTCATACAGTATTTTTTGTGAATTTTGAAAGAGTTAAATTTATTAAGTATTAAATAATTTAAAACTTTTAATCATTTTCCAGGTAATTTGTTTCCTGAATCAGTCCTTCTATCTATAGCCATGGATTAATCCTAGATTCAGATTAAAAAATATGTCATCGCTATCAGCAAAGTATACTGTCTAGCTATAGATATTTTACCTTACCTTAGCTGTTCTCTCTGGATACCAGTCATTATACAATACTTAGGACCACGCCACAAAATCAGAAAAATAGTGACTCTATTAAACACTTAGGCTAGATAAGATAAACCACTAGCTACGTTTGCAATGCATTCAACTCTTCTGCCATTTATCTTTCTGCACACCTAATTTAAGTTAGCTTTCATCTTTGGGGTTGGCTTCTGCCTCTTCACTGGGTTCTTACTGAACCCTCTGTGTGTATCTGAGGATGCTTGTGCTCTAAGGGTATAACAATATTATTAATTTGTCTAATCCATGCTAGACCTTGAGATACTTAAAGACAAACTCACAGTGATCTCCCATTTCTGTATAAGTCTTCTCACAGCAGACACTGGTTTGTATAATAAAGAATGACACAAGTTCCTTTCTCCTAGCAATGTGTACGTTCAGGTATAGAGAGATACATACTTCAGAGTTTTAATGTAAGGACAGTGGGTCACATGCCAGAAGGACCTTTTCAAGAATAACTGGTATTTAGAAATACATGTTGCTTTCCAAATAAATAGAGATTATATTTGGAAAAGATGGCACCTCAGTATGGATTTTTAAAATAATTTGCAAAATTTAATTTTAACACAAAGTATCCTTACTTTTGCTCTTTTATTCCATCTATTTCTTCTATCAGACTGTCCAGATTTGAGTGACACAGCATAATCCATTCCACTTCCTGATGTCTTAGAAACAGCTTTTTCAGCAGAATTTATTGCTTGCAGTGGTGCCCTATTTCTTTGGGGTGTTGCTAAAAGAACAAAGACAGCAGCTATTTTCCCTGTTGTTACAGAGGTACTTTCATGTGAGGAAGGTGAGAGATGGAAGTTCTCAAAACAGTTCCTAGGTTTCTGCCTTAAATGAGTAAGTGGACAATTATGCCATTTAACAAGAGGAGAAAAAAATCATCAGGAGGGATACAAGGAATGATTCAAACCTAAAGCTACTAATTTGAGAAGTCTGTCATGCACAGGGCTGTCACAACACAGTAGGGAACTAGATTTTTTGAACTGGAAAGTCATTGTTGTCATCAAAGCAACTAGTGCTAGAATGTTCCAGGTACTATGTCAATATTTCACATCACTGTTTGTTGAATGAATGATTTTTATGTAACCCTTTAAACAAAGTGATAAAATACTTTGGCTCCATGGGTTGAAAAATAAATGGATTCTGAATTTAGCCAGAGGACACTGTGTGTCAAGTACAAAGTTGGTAGCAAAGAACTAAATCAAGAAACCTGATGACCCCAACACTGTTTCTAATCACTATGTTATGACGCCTCCTGTTTAAATTATGAAAAATTACTAACAAAGAATGTTAATATTTAAAAATGTTTAAGTCAATATCTTTTCTTCAGTTAGAAGATATTGTGATTCATATTTTTAACAATTTTATATCTAGAATTTCCATGAATTATAAATTCTTCCCTTAAAATACTTGCTAAAAATCTTGTAAGACAATATAACACTTACATGTGTTGATTAAGAGTATTGGACTTCGCACAGTGTATCTGTCTGTACCTGGAACAATCATTGATGCTTCAGACATTTTCTTTCTGCTAGGTGTAGTTATCTAAAACAATGAGAAACAGCCACAATAGATATATACACATTCTGTTTAAACATTAAATAACCTACAATTTTATTCACAATGTTTTGCTTTGACTACATGCAAAAGGTTAAGTATTTTTAAATAAACAAAGTATGCCATAAATTTCTTTGTTTTAGGCTAACTTAAATGGTTTCATCTTCATGGCTGGTAATGAACAAATAGGCAAGGATACTGTTTTAAACTGTTTATAGATCACCAGGGGCTTATACAATATAGTGCTTTATATACTAGCTGAAAATATTTTATAAATATTTAATCTAAGCAATGACTTGTAGTTTCCAGTATTTCATGAAGATGATGTTTGCATATACAGGTGTTTAAAACTATTTTGAATGCTTTCAACATGTTAAGCATTCTTTAAAATTTCCCTCATTTGTTATCTTTTAAAGTAAAATAATTATAGGAATTCAGAGCCACTGATTCTAGTAAAGGGTTTGGATTACCACACATCACTCCAGAGTGATTCATAAAAGTAACAGAAATTCTAAGTAGAAACAGGAAATACAGGGGACACAAGTTTCTGAGAGTGTCACATAAATAAGGTGACTCAATGTATGAAGAAGAAGAGAACCTAAAAACCTATGGCATTTTAAGTTGCATTTTATGTTAGAACCAAAGTAAAGATATGATAGAAAAAAGCATAAGTTTAAAAAGTAGCTATTCTGGCCAGGAGGTGGTGGCGCACGCCTTTAATCCCAGCACTTGGGAGGCAGAGGCAGGCGGATCTTTGTGAGTTCGAGGCCAGCCTGGTCTACAAAGCAAGTCCAGGACAGCCAGAGATATTCAGAGAAACCCTGTCTCGAAAAACCAAAAAAAAAAAAAAAAGTAGCTATTCTGTGTATCTCCAATTTACAAATACACAGAATAATAAACATGACTTGCTAAAATACTTGCTTCTCTTTCCATTTCTAAAATATGGAACAAAAACTCAAGTGCTATATTGGTCAAGCTAATGCTGCATCCGCTCTACATGCTTTACCTCTGCTTCCTTCAGCAAAGACTGACTCATGGTAGTTTAATAGACTAAATCACTTGACGCCATATTTACCTCATCCTGGATACTTTTCCTGTCACCCTGGCTACTGCTGTTGTCCCATTTAAGAGGATTTGCAAGTTTCTTTTGGGGGCTATATTTCTCTTTTAGATGAATAAGGTCTTCTTTGACTGGAGATGGCTGACTTTCTGGCACTAAAATCTGTTGGGTTTAGAATGGAAAAAAATTCTATTAAAAAACTACAAAACAACAGATTTTTCAAAAATCACCATTTTTTTTTGCAAAGCTTCTGTTCCTCATATTCACACTATCTTCCCTTAGTAGGCATTTTCTAAGTTTCACAAAATGACCCAAAGAATTGTTGCACTTTTGTAAATTCTGCTACTCAGAGTTCTCATTTTTAAAATTACTCAAATTGTAGTTTTCAATAACCTTTTACTTCTATAATGAAAATTATCATTAACTATGTAATAATATATTTTAATATTATAGAACCATATACATTGAGACCATTTGCTTTCAAATAACGACCCACTAAAATTAACTTTATCACCATATTGTTATTTAGTGTTGAATAAAAATTAAGTAAGTCAGAAACATACCTGTGATCCACTTGCATCAAAAAGTATGTGAATAGATGTTTTGGCAACTGAAATACCTTGTTTTCTGGTAAATTCCTAAAATTAAATTAATTCAAAGTGATGCCATTTTCTTTCTATTTAATGCATTTGTCTCCTACCCATTTTTTTCTACAAGAGTCAGCTATCCCCAAATAATACATAATACATGCATACATAAATGGCAAATGAATATATAATATCTTCGATATATTTTTTGAGACAGGGTCTCTCTATGTAATCTTAAACTCAGAGATCCACCTGCCTCTTCCTTCTGAATGATGGTATTAAAGGTGCAAACCTCCAAGCCTGGTCTGACATAAATCTTTTACATTATCCAAACTTGTTAAGAGAGGCTTCTCCCCTAAAATGTTTCATAAATTTTCACCTTATATTCTCAGTTAATCAGTAGTTGGTTTGTATAGCCTTCCATAATACTATTCCTCTATAGGCTATTTCAAGCTCCATCTCCATAATTATGGTTTTCCCTATAACTCTTAATGAACATTCTCCAGTTTTATGTAATTTTTTCCATAGGCCAACTGTTTACTTCAATCAGTTCTATAACTTTTAAAATGTTTAATATTTTTAAATTGTTTTGTCTTGAAATAGATGACAGTAACTCATCAAATGATCTAAGTAGCTATTGTCAGTCATTTCTGTCACCTGAGATTTTATTTTATAAAGGCATCTCAAAGGATATGACTTAATGAGCCAATGAGTACTCCATAGTAAGTTTAAAATCACATTATTTGTTGTGTGTTTGTGCACATGTGTCATAGTGCACATGTAGCAGTCAGAGGAGAATTTGTGAGATCCAATTCTCTCCTTTCAACAAAAGTAGATCCCGATCAAACTGTGGTCTTCAAGCTTGGTGGCAAAATGCCTGTACCCACTGAGTCATCTTGCCAGCCCTTCACATTATAATTTTAAAGAGCTAAACTCTATGTCATTTTTAAGAATTCAATAATGAAAAAAGCAATTAAACGTATAGCCCCAAACTGAGTTTACAAAACCATGATAATACTATTTGTTGAAGGAGTTTTTAAAAGCTTACCTTGTACTTATTTTCACCAAACATTTTTTTAGTCACGTTGGTGATTTCTAATGATGCATCAAAATATAAAAGTAAATCTTTCCCTTCTTTTTTACTAATTTTTACTATATTTTTCAGAGTTACAGTCAGTAGCTTCTTTGATTCTCTCGCTGTATATAGAAAAGATAAATGATAATATATTAATCTCCATGATACTAGTCTGTACCTATACTATAAATAAAATATGCATCAAATTTTATCAAAATTCAATATTTATAAATTGGGTATTGTTTACTCAATTGTCTTACTAACTATAAAAACAAATCAGTAAACTTATATTTCAGTTTTAGTGTCCTCATCTATGTTACACAATAATGCCCTAACTATTGAGATTTGTATGGTTTCCAGGTCCTAAAGCATTCTTAAAATATTCCATGAACATGTCTGAAAAAGCTACTTTCTTAAAGAAAATAACTTGAATTCACAATTACATTATTTCTAGCTATGAGTATATATATAAACATCTCTGTTAAATCAACATATTGACTGTTAATAACTTTTTGATAAAATTCCAGGGTTTTATGAGGGAAAAAGAAACATTTCTTATTATACTCAAGGTACTTTCAATCCAATAAAGATACACTCTAGTCCCAGTGTGGGTGAGGTGTTCACTCTCAACACCCCAAGGATACATGGAGACCCACCTAGTATCTAATCAGTTTGCTGCATTACAGAGTATATGAGCCACCGTGCTTCTGCCTACCTCTGCTGAGGCCCCAGCTGTTGACTGAAGAGCCTCCATGCCTGTCCCCCCTAGAGTTTACTTTTGGGCAAAAGGAAAACAGACCACATATAGTAAGGAAGTTTATCTCCACAATGATGCAAGTGACTGTGACTTGCTCTAAGGGATAAATATTTTTATGAAGGATAAATATTTTTTTATGAAGAACAGATTTTTAAAACTCTTACAAAGCTTGTCCAAATAGAAAATATCTTTCTGTTGTACATATGTGGCATTTGCCATAGAAATGGCCTCTGTGTAAGAAATAGTAACTACTGAAAGTGCTGCTTTTTCTCAGTACAATAGTATAAGAATTTAAACAAGTCATATGAATCCAATCTTAGATTTTCATGTTTCAGAGGTAAAACCTCATGTGGTTGTAAAGATATTATTTCATGTTCTGATGAAAAATTCATACATTTATGATCTTTATAGGATTTTACTAATAATTCTTTCATGCTTTTAATCTTCATTTTCCCTGCAGCTTACTATCTATTAAAGGAAGTATTTTCTTCCACTGCAAACCAATAGCATTAGAATTATAATTTTTGATAATTCTTTGTACAAAGATTCATCTGAGTTCTGACCATCTATACATTAATATATATTGATGTTTGCTTTACTTTATCAGTTACTTTGTTGACATTTCTCACATTTTCTCTGATGTCTGTAAAAGTAAATCATACTTCTGCTTTTTAAAGTTAGTAATTTTACCAAGATTAAAAAACTTGTTTGGTTTCTTGCTTATGTATCAATATGCTAGGCTTTAATAACACATCAAGATGTTACTATATCATTCCAGTATGAATATAACATGCATTATCTGCAAAATAATTTAAAATGAGTTTTTAATCCATGTATAAAACTAATATTTATTTTCTCATTAGTCATCATGTCATAGTAATCAAACAGGGAACAAAGAGAGAGCACAAATACAAAGTACATAGGAGGTAGAAACAAAAGGAGGAGGAAAATGATAAGTTAGTGGGGAGAAAACAGCTAAGAATGGCTTTTAGGGCTGGCAAGAGAAACCAGAGGGTCATGATGCCTGCTTGCCAAAGCCTGACAACCTTGAAACTCAAAAGCCTATGCACCCACACAGTGAAAAGAACCACCTCCCAAAAGTTGTCCTCTTTACTTCCATGTGCACCTTGGCTCTCATACATGCCCCCCTCACCACTCCATCAACCCTCTGCTACAATTAATCATGCAATAAAATTACCCAAAGAAGAGAATTTCAAGTTAAAAAAAGAATATTTTTACTTGGGGTTAACCACTTTTCATCATACACCATTTGTTAGGAAATAAAAGAGATGCTCTTTAGAGTAAGATTATAAG
Organism: Lophiomys imhausi; assembly: GCA_907164525.1. NCBI lineage: Eukaryota > Metazoa > Chordata > Mammalia > Rodentia > Muridae > Lophiomys > Lophiomys imhausi. Next base: position 11,605,563 of record CAJQZJ010032083.1, read on the forward strand.
AACAGTAGTGCTTTCTGTACATTTGGAGCTCAGCTGAGAAATTTTTAAAAATACTTAAATTGTCAGTAATGTCAAACGTGGAGAACTCAATGTAAGGATAAACACAGAGAAAGAAATTTTAGAGGAGTTAAGTATCTTGACAGTAAAATCTTTAGAGATGTACAACAGAATATAAGAAGAACAGAAAATGAGAAAGGAAAGGAAATGTAATAACTACTCTTTCAAAATTGGCTATGAACAGAGAAAGAAGTAGAAGCCATAAGATGAATCCTAGCTGAATGCCTGTGACCTTATCTATATTGTGAGAAAAAGATATTAAGAGACTATGTGAATTGATGGACTAAATATCTAGAGATATGAATGGCAAACCCAGATGCCAGGAGAGACACATCTCATTCATTTCCGGAAAAGGTTAAAAATAGAGGTCAACTGTAGACAGACTTCTGTCCAAAAAGGACAAAACTTGGAAGCAGGTAAGTCGACAGCCTAGCTCTGCCAAGACAGGGTAGGTAAGTCCTTCATAATTCCTGCTCTACAACCAATGTCTGTCAGAGAAATGGGGCCAAATGGCTGAAGATTGATGCTGTAATGTATGGAGAGAAAATGGGAACTGTCCAGGCAGCCACTGGTATGTCATTTTTTAGTTTTGGAAGCTGCAGGCCCCGCACTTCCTATATAATCAGATATATTTATCCCTCTCGGGTCTCTGAGGTGGTTGAAGAATAGATACCTAGAGTCTCATAGTTAAATTTTGAGTCTGTTTAGGAATCAAGAGGGTGTTCTGGATCTAAGAAGATATTTTTAAAATTATGAGGCAAGTTAGTATGAAAGCTGAGTTAGATATAGAACTTTAAACTCATGGAGATGGTTAGATAGTAGAATGTTAAAGTCAGGTGCCAAATACATATGGACTGGACATTGGGAATGTATGCTAAGCCATATAACTCTTATAATCGTGGCCTATTTATTTCTGTTGTTTTGTATTGTATTTATAGTTATAAGAAAAAGAACCATTATTTGGACTGAAAGGGAGAGCTGTTGGGGGGAAAAAGAAATACCTTAAACTAAAAAAAAAAAAAAAAAAAGAAGGGAAGAGGATGGTGGGGCTGAGGGGGAGGAGGGTGGAAGGGTGGGACTGGAGGGGGGAGTAGGGAGGGGATTGTGATTGAGATGTAACTTGAAGAAATAAAAAATAAATTATTAAAAAAAATAGAGGCGAAAAGATACATGGAGATGAAAGTGTGAAAAGCTGAAATTTACAGCCATTCTTGGCTGAAAACTCATGTTTTTTATGAATTATTATGTAATAGTATATAAGAAAAGAGAAAAAACAATCCTGAGGATAGTTATAAGGACTAATATGCTACCTCTGAGAGTACTCAACATCTAAGAAGATGGCTGTAGCAGTGAAGTACTTTCCAGGGAAGCACAAAGACCTGAGTTAAAAATTCCAGCCATAGACATGGTGAATATTATCAAATAATAGGCCAGAGTCTTAAGTCAGAAGTGTCCATTTAAGACATGTCCCTAGAGACATCTTCCTATTCTGATTGTGTGCTTAGGAAGAGAAACTGCTGGAATAAATAAGACACCAAATTGCCTAACTGGCTTAAATATAAAATGCCTCCTGAAACAAGACAGCCTTAAAAAAGAATGGATTAAAAGCCATGGTAAATCCACAGAATGGAATGCTACTCAGCCATCAGAAACAACGGAATCCCGCAATTTGCAGAAGCTCATCCTGAGTGAGCTAACCCAGACCCAGAAGGATGTACATGGCATCTATTCACTTATAGTTGGATTTTAGCCCTATAGTACAGGATAACTATACTACAACCAATGCACCAAAGGGAAGAGGAACATAGACTTTGTTTCCTATCAATGAAATACTTTGCCCTAGTAGTGCTGCCTTGTAGGCCCCCAGTGTATGAGGTGGCTTTTGGCCCTCATATGACTGCTGAATTGGGGCAGGGGACAGTGTAGGGACACTCCACTCCAGAGGAGTGGGATGGAAGAAGGGATGGGGGTAGAGGGTGGGAGGTCAGGACTGGGAGGGGTGGAAAGAGGGCACTGTAATGGAGATGTAACTTAAAGTAATAAATAAATATTAAAAAAATAATCAAGTCCAACTTAATATATGCTAGTTTGGACTAAATAGCTGGTGAGCTGGGCTAGGATTTTCTCTAAAAGGCACAACTGTAGTACTCCTAAAGGCATTGAGAATATTGCTGATGTGTCACATATGCATCAGTAGGGTGGAAGAGAAGAAAAAGGCTATGTCTATATTCAGGGTTCTAACCAATGAATATTTGAATGAATAGTAGCCTAACATTCTCTGAAAAAAGTAAGCCTGAGACCACCACCAGTTTGGTGCCAAGAGTCCTGGACAGGGAGCTATACTGTGATGACCACCAGTCCATCACCAACCAAGCACTATATGGGCTCCCAGGACAGGAAGCAAGTCACACACTAGAAGAACCCTGCCTGGTAGCATGAACCCCAGGCAGATGGCCACTTGGGAGACCTGGGCAAGGAGCGAGCCCGAGATGACAACCAGACTGGTACCATGGGGACTAGACAGGGAGCTAGTCTGAGATGAACACCACTCTGGTGCCAAACAGGCCTGGGGATCAGACCATACTGGATGGAGATGACCCCTGCCAGGTAGCATAATGGGTAATGCACAAGTGAGGCATAGCACTCCTGAGACAAGCCCAAACACTCAGAGATCCCAAGTACCACTAAGAGGAACAAGTAAGTGTAGAGAAATGAAAGAGAAAGAGAAACAGAGGATATAGGCACAACAAAGAGAGGCTGAACTGGAGACTTGAGGATAGTGAGGAACAAACTGATGTGTGCAGCTTGTGATGCCACATTGGACCATAGTAGGGGTTCTGGCCTCTGTTGCCAACAAGGGCCATATTTGGGTCAATGGTCCTGCAGCAGCAGGGGTCCATTACCACCAAAATCTAGGTAGACATTCCTGGTCTGGGCTGATGTTGATGTCTGAGGGCTGTCCAGAACTGGCCCACCCCCAACCTGGGCATCATGGGAGAACTGATCCTAGAGGCATGAGAGAAGGAGAGCTGACCCTGCCCCTAACCAGCTGCAGTACTCAGGAGAGCAGGCCCTGCACATATTGAGACTTGTAAGTGAGCTGGCCCTACCACTTGTCTCCCTGTGGTGGCAAGGACTAGGAAGAGATACCCTCTTCTCCCTCACCTCTCATCACCCATAGCAGGAGGGAGACCTGGCCCTAGGGTCTTGAGAGCAGGAGAGCAGACCCTGCACCTCATATAGTCCAGCACTTGGGAGAGCAGGCCCTGCACCTCACCTAGGCAGCACAGTACAGCTGGCCCTAGATGTGGAGGCTGTGGGTGAGGCAGCCCTGAGAATGAAAGTGTGGGAGAGTCAGCTATGCCTTTGTCTGTTTTGCTGTGGTGTTGGCTAGGGAGAGATCTCCTCCCCTCCCTTTTGCCCTCACCACCAGTGGCAGACAGTAGATCTGGCCCTGATGGGATCACAAGAGCAGGAGAGCTGTCCCTCCCCCTCACATGTTGCAGCACTTGGGAAAGTTGACCCTGCACCTCATCTTGGAAGCACAGTACAGTTAGCCCTGGATGTGGGGGTTGCAGATGAACCAGCCCCAAGGGTATGAGCCCAGGAGAGTTTGTCCTGACTCTTGTTCACTGAGTGGTAGCATTGGCAAGGGAGAGATCCCCTCCACTCTCTTTTGGCCTCTCCACAGGCAGCAGGTGGGAGAGTTCGCCCTGATGGGGTCATGAAGCAGGAGGGCATCCCCTTACCTGCTGCAGCACTCAGGAGAGCAGACCCTACACCTTACCTGGGTAGCACAGTAGAGTTAGCCCTAGATTTGGGGGTTGCGGGCTTAGAACCATGGCTTTGAATTGGCTTACCCCAACATCTACCCCATGGAAGAACTGCTGGAGTGCATAAAGAGGCCAGTTCCATAGACCTAAAACTAAAGGATCTCCATGATACAGGACAACAATAGAATATATGAGAGGAGTCCCAGTGAGGTTCCAGTATTGACAAAATAGCAGAACCCAGAGGCCTCTTACCAGATGATGGAGTCATTAAAATGAACATTTGCAAGCAAAACAGTGTGGACAAAATGGAATATTGTGAGACACACTACAGCTTCCACAATGAGATTTTTTTTTCTTTTGGGAGAGGTTGCAAAGGTGGAGGGCAGGCCTGAGGGAAGGTAGGAGATGAGTGGGATCAGTGTGCATGATGTGAAATTCACAAAGAAAAACTAATAATAAGATTTTTAAAAAGCACAACTGTAGATGTCATAGTCTCTCAGGTTAAGACAGAAACTAAAAAAGTTCATAGTCAAATGAACAAATATGATCACACCTTTGGAATAAACTTACAGAAATTAAAAGTCAACATGGGCTATCATCACCCACACAGAATCCTAAGTTCCTCACCTTCTCTGCATAAAAGGCATCTTTTGATGGAGAATTACTCAAAACTTCTAGGCTCTAAACAAAATGTCAGTAACAAATTGACTTGGCAGGATAAGTACCTGTATATTATTGGTACAAAAGAAACCAAGTGATTTTAGAAAAAGGCCAAAGGCAATTCAGATATGGTAGCTAATATATATTTAAAATAAAAATAGATAATTTCAAGAGGTAATCCTGTGAAATATATTAAGTGACTTAAGACAATGAAAAACTGCCAAAAATGTTCTATGGTATGAATATGGTTCACTGTCAGTAAAACCCATGGTAAAAATTCCTCATTCTGGCAATGTTGAATGATGACACCCAGTGACAAATGTTTAGCTCATGAACAGATTAATGTCTTCTCAAATTTTATGGAGCTGCTAGAGAAGGTCATTATAAAGATGAGCTCAGGTTCCTTAAATTATTCACCACATGATGATCTCTGCTTTTCCCATGACTCTCTTTGCCAGGAATTAAACAGGCATAGCAGTAACTTGATCATGAGACTCCCAGGCTCCAGTACAAGCCAAAATCAACTATTTCTTATGTTATTTATTACATTCGGTCCAAGTATTTTGTTATAGCAACAGGAAACAGACCAAGACAGTGTAAAATACTTAACGATGAGAAAATGAATTATTTTTTGCTACTCTCCTGACATCAGAAACAAGGTAAAATATTTTATTCTCACAATTTCTCTTAGCAATGCAATGACAGTTCTTATTGTCAGAACAGTAAGGCAAGAGAAGTTAGGACTCAACAAAATTGAAATTATTTTCTTACAAAAATTATTTTAGTCTCTCTATGTGCAAGTAAATGTGTTTGAGGGTATGTACATACAAATATACAGCATGTATGTAGAGGTCAGAGTACAATTCCCAGGGGCTGGTTTTCTCTTTCCATCATGTAATCAAACTCACTTTGCCACAAGTGTCTTTAGACACTGAACTATCTTGCTCGTCCAGAAACTGAATGTATTATACACTGAGGTTAAAAACCTGAACTGGTGAGACTACTTTAGGCAACACTTTGGATGTTTCTAAACTTGACTAGATAAGCATATACCTCTGGTATGACAGAAGCACTTCACTCCTTAATAACTGGCCAATGAGAAGTAAAGCATAGATGCACAGATTATACATTAACATTACAGCATCTTTCCATAAGAGCTAAAAATTGGAACATTTCAAATGCCTAAAAGTTCACTGGGCATGGATTAATAAATTAAAGTATAGCCATTCAATGGAATACTACCCAGCAATAAAAAGAAACTATTGATACATGCCACTTCAAGTAGCTAAATCAAAAGTTTGAAATAACAAACAGAAAATTGTTATAGAGCATATGGTTCCACTTATGTGGTTCTAGGAAAACATATTATCTATTTTGAAGAAAGCAGCAGTGACTGTCTAGGGACCAAGTGTCACAGAAATGGTTTTAAATTAACAAATACAGAGATGATTGGAGGGATAGATGCTTAATAACTTTAATCACCCATAATGGTTTCATATGGAAAGACACATGAATTATCATTAGCTTGCTCAGCCTGATGCAGGGTGTCCACCTGGGCATTCAGCTAACAGCACTTTATAGTTATGCATCACCTTTCTCCAAGCCACATTCAAGAAGTTTGCAAGATATCCACTTTTTACCACCTCTATTAAAAATTGTATTGAAAGCTTTCTCCATTTCCATAAAGAGGAAAGGGAGCAGGAAAAGGACAAGGAAAGAGAATAAAACTATCATTATTTAAAAACAACATGATTGACTGACTGAATACCCTCAGGAATCTACACATGATCAGAATTAAACAGTTAACTTGGCAAGGTTGTAGGATACCAGGAAAAGTATCTTTTAAAAACTATTTTAATGTACCAGTAGAAAATATCTGAAAATGAAATTATAGATTATGTTTATCATCATTAAAGGCAAAGGTGAACATTTGGGATTAAATTCAACAAAAGACTTATAAAACATATTGAAAAATATAAACTGTTTTTCAGAGAACTGCATCTCTATGAACTAAAATTCTATTGCATGTATCCCTATACTGATCTATAGTTGTAATTTCAGGGAGTTTTCTGAAATGATTGATAAAACCTTTAAAATGTATATGGATATTCCAAAGACTGTGCCTGTGAAAACTACAAAATGTCAGAAAATAAATTAGCTATGTTACACATGAATATAAAATTCTGAGAACACTGTGGAACTGGCACACAACATTTAAGCAGATCAAAGGAATATCTAACTGCAGCAGGATACAAGACCACTCTTACAGAGGCAGGTGACTTATCAGATGAACCACTGAGGAATAATAATCAATGATACAGCATATGACTATGGAAACAAACTCAGAGAAAATGAAGCCATTTCAGCAAATAATTATAGAATAGCTATAATCCACAATATCACCTACAATTTCTGTCAATCCCCCCAAATTAATTTGATTTCATTCACCATATTAACACACAAAAGCTAAAGCCAAACAGAAAACCTCTGTGATGAAGGACAGACTAAGATTTCTTAGGTCATACAAAGTGACAACCATACAGGAAAAAAACAAAACAAAAAAAAAAATCACACAACTAGACTTCAAATTTAAGGGCTTTGCTTCTCCTCCCCACCTGTAAAAATTATAAAACTAGATACTAAGAATATGTTCACAAAAATGTTATCTATCAAATGGTTGGCATTCTAGGATACACAACAACTTCAACAGTAAAAAGATAAGTCAGCAAAAGATGGAAAAGTATTCATGCAGACACTCTACCTAGGAGAGCATACAAACAGCCAGAGAACTCATGTATGAAAAGTACTCACCACCACTGCTCATTAAAATGCAAATTAAAAACCACGATGAGATACATTTAAGTGGACACTTAAATGACTAAAATATGACTTAACTTAATATGGCCTTTTACCAGTCTGCAGTGTTATGTAATTCCTGTTACAAGAATGGAAAAATGAGGTGTTTGGATTTAGTAACATAAATGGGATAGCAATGCAAGAACCCGGAAAACACTGACATGAGACTGGTCAGACCAAATGTTGTGGCTTTTAGACAAAGAAAACTGGGGTGGGGAATGTGATGCCCTTATGAATGGGAGTATCTACAGATGCTTTCCTTTCAGTAGTCTAGCTTATCTCAAAGAGGCTACAGTTTCTATTCTTTATGACAGGAACCAAAAAGAAAATTACAAAAATGAGTTTCAAGTTTGGTACCTTCAATGCTGTACATCTGAACTTTTTCTTCAGGCACAGTGACTGCTTCCCACTGATGATCCTTAAGTTTAGGGGAAAAAAAGATGTTAGGTATAAATTTATTTATGATTTAAAACTTCTTTCAATATCGATTTAAGTTAAACAAGAAGTGGCTTAACAGTGGCTTATCTTTCTTCTATCTCCTGTGCCTTCTATCACTAAACATGCAACTTTCTGTTCCTTTAACATTCCATTTATTCATTCTAAAATTAGCAAGGCTTAATATAGGTATAAACAGAAAAAAACACACGCCTGAGATAGGAAATTGTAGGCGAAATGAGATAGAAAAACAGAATTATTGACTGAAAGGGGAAACTGCAGGGGGAAATAAGATATACTTTAAACTTAAAAAAAAAAAAGGGAAGAGGATGGGGGGTTGAGGGTGGGAGGGTGGAACTGGAGGGGAGGGGACTGCAATTGAGATGTAACTTGAAGAAATAAAAAATAAAGAAAAAAATAAGAAAAAAAACCCAAAATTATTTTCAGTAACTACTAAAGGAAAAAACGTTGGACAGTGTGATACATAACTTGATGGAGAGGCAACTTTATACTTAACAACCTGAGAACCATTTATAAACAAATAGTATTTTTACCAAAACCTAAATTGGAAGGAGCTGTGTTAGCTACATTTCTGAGCTGTGATAAAATATCCCACCAAAAAAAGCAACTTAGGGGAGGAAGGTTTATGTGACTTACAGTTTTGGTTACATTTCATAACCATGGGGAAGTCAAGGCAAGAACTTGAAGCATCACATCCATGGTCAAGATTAAACAGAGAATCAACATATGAATCTCTGCTTGCTTTGTACTCGGCTTACCAGCCCCCCCCAGCCCCCACCCCCTCCCCTGCCAAACTGAGTCAGATGGTGGGTCTTCACAAATCAATTAACAAGACAATCTCCCATCTTCTCAGACATGTCCACAGGTTAACATAATCTTAATAATTTTTCATTAAAACTCTTTCCAGGTGATTCTAGGCTGTGTTAAGTTGCCAGTTAAACTATCACAGAAACTAGGTTGCAAAGATGTGCAAGAGGGGTCCCTATAACAAAAAAACAACAAAAAAAAACTGTAAGATTTAAAATGTGGTAGATCAAACTCAGAGAATGCTATGATATCTCAGAGGAATATCCAACTGCCAAGGCTGTAAAAAGTCTTAAATGTTACACATTGAAGGGACAAAGAAATGGGTTTAAGTTATCACTATGTGGAGAATGTTTTCTACAGAGAACACAGAGTATAGGAATAGCATATTACTATAGAGAATGAGAGGAGAAAGAATTCAAAATAATTCAGAACACAATTTATAGATGCATTTAATATTCCCTATTCTGTACACTATAGCATGATTGCTTATTTTGTGGTCTACATTTAGTATACCAAACTGAACTAAGAATGGTGCTACGTCAACAACTGCACTCTACCAGTTTCTGGCAATAAGCATACTAGGAAGGTACTCCACAATAAAAAGTAAATGAAACTCTACAAAGTATTGACTAACATTAAACTTATAAAAATTTTATGTGGGAAAGAAGTAAGATTCTAACAAAAACTAGATTTAAAAGTTATGAGTTTTCGTATAATAGCAGCAGCCACAACTAGATTAGTAAGTGCTGATCAACTCTGTCAGAATTTGGTAGTGACTACACAACTTGAGCCAGATGTATGCCACTGTAACCAAACATGAAGTGATAGCTAGAAAACAATGACTTCAGTATCTTTCCTCAAGTTACAAACAGGACAAGAAATATTCCACCTTGGAAGCTCTACATATGGCTAGGATTCAATATAGAACTAAAATTCACTTCTACATGCCACTGTAAGTAGCAATTCCCTCACTTCTTCCCAGGAGATTTCAGGCTGAATAAGACCATTTGCTGTCATCTGCCAATATTAGTTTTCCCAGAGTGCCTGAGTGGCCAAGGGCCTCATGCCTGCGAAGCACTATACCATCGAGCAGCCTCCATGCTGTCCTTTCTACTGTTGATTCATTTTGTTCATGTGACCAAAAAATTTTGTTAATATTCATTTCTGAAGGGTTTATGTTAAAATTATTATTAAAATTTAGCACTCATTTTGCTATAATAAAAAATCAAATAAGTTTCATTTTAATCATCTTGATAGCTTATACAACTTTAAAATGAAAAGCTAATGTTGAAATCTACCAAAAGAATGGCTTAAAAAAGTAAACAAGGAGGGAGCTAAGATGGCGGCGACCTACACTGACGCATTCTGAACGCGGGGAAAAAAGAGCCATAAAAAACACAGAGTTACTGGGCACTGTGCAAAAACCGGAGGGGCTAGACCCCCCCCC